>JAOBAY020079096.1:0-11018 GCA_025331085.2 Zoanthus sociatus
GAAGGAAAGGGAATATCCCTTTTATAGTGCAGTTCCTTGTTTAAAGACCGCTGTGTCATCCAGCAACACTTATTTCAATAACGATATAGCCATCGAGATAGCCCAAAAAGAGCACACAAAACAGGTCAGCAGAAACAGGCATTATTTTTGTTCTTTTTGTGGTATTCACTGCGACATGATGTACGAGCTTGTCCACACCCTAAATTGCCCCCCTAAGAACACTTGAAAACAAACAGAAACAACAGCAAGTACTTTATTTCACCTTTTGTGGCTTACAGTACATTAATTTTAATAGAAAAGATAGAATTAGATCAGGTGAAGGTGCTGGAATAACCTTAGGGCTAACCGAGCCAGGTAACCAGAAACACTTTATAGTAAATATACTGACAGATTAGTTCCGTACTTCAAAGGAAGGGAAAAAAGTACTAAAGAATAAAAGACTAAAAATAACACTTACATTTTATAAAGAGTTACATGACAAAGCACACACACAGAAAGTTATATGTATAGTTATTACAACAAAAGAAACGAGAGTGAAGTGAGGTTTTTATATGTCGATATGAAATTAAATTTCAATCTGGCTTTGAATACACCAATAGACAGCAATTTTAACTGAGATTCAAGTGAATTCCATTTTTAGCTCCTGTCAAATTTCCGTATTTTGTTCTTCCTCCTGGGAAGAGAATAAGCGTTACTGAAGGAAAGTCTTGTACTATAATTATGAACTCTACTGGTCGGGACAAAGAAATTATCCTCAAAGGAGCAATTGGGAGGAGAAACTCTGACTTTTAAAGGCCAAGTCCCTCAGAAACCTTAAAAGGTCTGAGCTTGAGCAAGAGTTAGTTTTTTGGGGAATATAAATCAGGAAGACCAAAAGCAACACTTTCAAAGAGTCCTTGAAAAGGAACTATGAGGTCAAAACCGAGTTCCTGCTCTACTTTTTAACAACCCCCAAGCAAAAATGAAAGACCTTGGCCTTCAAATGTATGAAGTACTCCCAGTGGACCCACTTCATGACATTAAACATCACATTGAACACATCCTTACAGAGTTCCCAACACACTTGACCAAAGCAGAGGCAAAGGTCAAAGAAGATTCCATCACAGTGTGCTTTGGTGATAAGGAAACAAAAGATCATGTGACTATAAAACAAACACTTTGTGAGATGCTAAGACTGTTGTATGCACTCGATGATAAAAAGTCCCCAGCCATTGAACGTCGGTATTACAATTAGTCTTGGTACTACTCTATGATTCTTAGGGATTTCACAAAACAACCAAAGAAGCTAACAAGGAGAAAGATGTGTGGTACATACTTCCACAATCTTAGTGCACATGATGGCATTATGCTGCGTTTAATATCGAGCCAAGGTGCAAAAATGCAGAACAGCAGGAACGCATATTCAACAACATAAAAAGAATCACAAGTCAGACAAGCAACTACCCCAAATTTGTTCATTCGACTGCAAGCAGAACAGGAGATGGGGCTTCATAAATATGATACTCAACAACAAGCAAATATCAGCAGCCTTTCCAAATGTCTAAAACCAGCAGCCAATACCCGCACCCCAATACATTTTATGAAAAAAAAAACACAGTAGCTAGAGACTGGCTAGCTGATTTTTAATAGATTAGTGATTTCGAATGGAAAGAGAAGACATTTGGTGTAAAAAAGATGAAAAAGTCATTGAGTTTTACAATGTCACAAACTTTCCCTCCTCCCTTGTAGCTGGCCCAAGATTACATCATTTCCGATCAAATTCTTTCCATGTTGAAACTTTATCTAAAAAATCAGTGCAGACTCATCTTGGAAAGCATTGGAGGTTGTTTTAAATAAAACTCTCGAGGTAGAAAAAATTGATCAACAATGCCATGAACTTAAGTTGTTGGAAAAAACATCAACGAAAACCAATTTTAGACAAGTTGAAGAAAAATACCTTCACTCTCTGGCACTAACACAGACCCAAGTTTTAGGACTAAAAACAAGATCAGACAAGGTCCTTCACAAATGAGAGAAAGAATATTACCTGAACAACTTCACCACACCTTCTTACGAGGTAATGAAAACTAATGGAACAGCTTATCTTTCTGAAAAAAAAAATATGTGCACAAGCTTTGCTTAGAGAGTGAAAAATACAGTTTCAATATATGTATCTTAATGTTATTGAAAATTATAGTTTTATATGTTTTTATTTTAAGTGTAATAATACTTTGAATATATACGACCCACTTCTTTGAGACTCATATTGTTACACTTTTGGAACTTATTTCACATATTATATATATTCTCCTTAACAGATTGAAGAAGCGTTTCATATCACCTACAATTTGTCGAGTGTAATTTATACACAGCCTGTCACTTAACATTTTTTAAGGCAACCAGAACATAAAGATTGTCATTTTACAAAATATGACAATTTGCCATTTTATATAGTACATGTTCTGTATAATTTATTTTGATCTCAAACACAGATACCTTATGTAATTCAAAGCTAACAACCAGATTTAGGCCTTTATAGCTCTGGTTTATTGGGATATTTGGTTGATTGGAAGTGTTTGTAATTTTTCTTACAGGCTCTTCAGTACACTAACAGAATTATTAAAATTTGCAACTGTATGCTATAACTTGCTCATAAGATTATTGATTTAATAACCTACAAAATTTGATGAAAGCTCGACTGTGGGGAAATTCAAGTTATATACTTATTGGTTTTATATTCACATTAATGTGTCATATATTATTCCTCAAGAAATTATTGTACACTTCACAAAATATATCAAAATTTGGTCAGCAGCGATTAATTTGATTATGTAAAAGTCATATTCGAGTCTATCTTTGTATCCACTATTTGCGCCATTTCTGGACGAGGGGGGCACATGGCACAAGGAAAGTAAAGCAAACCCGATTCATGGCTTTACTGAGGACCCGTCCTCAAACGATCACCATACATATGCTTGAACTCATGCTAGGACAGATTGCAAATTATTGTCGGATTATTTCCCACAATACTATTGTTTAAAACTCTACATTTGTCGATTCAATTGTCCAAAAGACATTTAGTTTTTTTGATTATAAAAGATTTGTATTTCTTTCTGAATCTCTCATTGGTACTCCTCTTCATCTTCCCTTATGTTACAAGAAGGTAAGTCGCGTGAAAAACAAAATAGAATGCATGACAATTGGATAATAGGAGAGAAACAATACAGCAAAGCCGCAACCTTTGATTTCACTGCTAGAAATAACTAAAGAGAAACATAAAATAAATATCCAACTGTAACTGCATGGTAAAAGAAACGCAAACAAAGTTCAATAGCGGTAGTGAACAGCCAGTTTAGAAATCCTAAACTGATAGGCTGAAATCCTAAACTGATAGGCTGAAACATTTACCCTTTGGTCACCCACATCTTCAATTGCTCATTGTGGGGTTATTCTCTGATGGCTCCTTCTCAACCTCTATATGTATGTGCATGAAAAAAAAACCGCTGCTTAACGAAGAACTGTGTATACAAAATCAAGTGTTCACATTGACTCTCGATATACATCAGGGAAATGAGTAGAACTATATGATCCAGGATATATTAAAAGACCATGTACAGATGAAGAAACAAACAGTTTATAGACATCTAGTCACACATAACAACATGCTACCATTGAATGATATTTCTTATGAAATACTGCAAAATAACAATGAATGCAGCACGATGCTAAGAATAATCTTGCAAAATCTGCAAAATTTTGCCATTCGTGGTGTGTCTAATAATTGGTTTACTTCTTATCTTCATAATAGAAGGCAAAATGATTCAATTGGCAGTGATAAATCTGAAGAGGCGACCATAAGTCATGGAATGCCACAAGGTACAGTGCTTGGCCCTCTCCTGTTTCTCCTTTACATTAATGACTTTTGCAAATGTTCTGATTTACTAGACTTTTATATTTTTTTCCTAATGATACGAACGTATTTTACTCAGATACCAATATTTAATCTTGAAAGTACGATTAATAATTTGAAACAAATATCTTGTTGGCTTAGAGCAAACAAATTAACTCAACATTGAAAAAACTAATTATGTTATCTTTTGTCCTAGACAGAAGAAATATAATTAACAAGTTGTTCCAAGTTGTGACTATTTGTCCTTCTTTGTAGTCTACACATAAAAGATTTTTTGGAATTTTAAAAATTAATATTAAAATCACCAAGCAGAAGTAGTTTAGAAGCATCAGGAATACCCTGAAGAGAATTATGTAAATCTTGAATAAAAATATCTAAATTAGTCTCAGGCGCTCTATATACTGTCCAAATAAAAAGTTTCAACAGCTACGCTTGAAACCTGGCCAAAAGTTATGGTGCAAGTGCAAGGGGATGGCTTTGGAAGGCCGCATAAACCAGCAAAACAAGGAGACTGACTCTGAGTTAGAAGGCGACCGAGACACATTTCAATCACAGGAAGACTTAAATGAATCCCTAAACAAAACCTTTGAGTCCCTTGATTGTTCTCCAATTAAGGTAAAAACAAGTAGCCATAATAAAATTCAGTATGGAAAGAAGAAAATGAAACAAGTTCATACAGCTGTGAAAGCAAAGTGCGCCCACACACTGAATGTCTCAGTGCTTGATCTTGAATCTACAGATGATGAAAGTGGCTGTAACAAATGCAGAGATCTTGACGTATTTGTGTTTTTGTTGAAAGAAAAGATTAAAACAGCAACAAAGCAAGAAAAAATAAAATTGTTGACCCTAACACCAGAAAGGTGGTCTCAAAAAAAGGCAGCATCAGAATTTGGTGTGACAGAGCACATGATAAAGGAAGCTAGCAACAGCATCAGAATGCCAGACTAATAACTGCAGCTCTTCCAGAAAAATATCTTAATTACAAAGATATTTTGAGTAAAATTGTTTGCAGCCTAGAAGACAAAGATTGCATGCTTCATCTGTGTGAAAACTGTCAAGGAAAAAATGCTCTTCGTGAGTATTAACTGAAACTATTTTTTACTAATGATTTTGATTTTGATGATGAAATTACTTACAAGCAGTGTGGGCAAACATACAAGTAATCTTTTAAATCTTACAGCAACTGTACAAGAGTTTGTGAACACAGCAACTGATTTATTTGACAATATTCATCATTACACAGCTAGGGCACAATCAACATATCTATCAGACAGAAAAGAAAAGCTTGGTGTTGGCCAGCATAAGGAGGCAATAATTCTGCTTGACTTTGCTGAAAACTACAGTTTTGTTGTTCAGGATGCTGTTCAAGGTTATCACTGGAACAACAACCAAGATACATCCTTTTGTTTTATACAACAAATCCCAAGAAGGAAAGCTACAGGTTTATAACTACTGTATAATTTCTGATTGTCTTAAACATGACACCAGTACTACTGTTGTCCATGCTTTCATTTCTGCACTTGTCTCACATCTTAAAGAAACTATGCCCCACATTTGAAAAATAATTTACTTTAGTGAAGGAGCAGCTAGTCAGTATAAGAATTACAAGGATTTTGCTAACTTGTGCAACCACAAAAAAGACCATGGACTTGAGGCTGAATGGCATTTCTTTGCAACAAGTCATGGTAAAAGCCCATGTGATGGCATCGGTGGCACAACAAAAAGTCTTGTAGCACGAGCTAGCTTGCAGCAACTACAGATGGCCACATCTGGACCCCAATGGATATCTTCCATTGGGCTTCAAAAAATATTCTGGGGATCAAGTTTTTTTATATTTCATCAGCACAAATATCAGACACTGGATCCAAGCACAACTTAGAGTCACGGTTTGCCTTACCCGTAACTGTTTCTGGCACTCGCACCCACTATTCCTATATCCCAAATTTGAAGTCAGAGATGATCATGAAGAAGTTGTCGGCTGATAGCCATCAGTGTTGTGAGTGTGACCAGAACTTCCACACCACAAGTTGATTTTTTGTCAATTGAACAGCTGCCACCTGGGAAATACGTAGCCTGCATGTATGATAACAAAATGGTTGCATTGTACAGTTCTCAGAAGAACACAATGACATACAGTACTTGTTAGCTTTATGAAGAAGACCAACATGGGACTTTTCTGCTAGCCACCTGCTTCAAAGAAAGATGAGTGCTGGGTTCCACTGCATCATGTTCTTTGTGTTATAGCTGCTCCAGTATTACTGGGTCACAGTGCTCGGTATTACAAAGTTGCTGCTGAAGATATCAACACAATAGAACTGAAATTGCCAACTGTATTACAGAAATCATATTGATCAGAACTTTTATTCTTATGATTAATGATGACCCGTGAAAAGTTATAACTATGACAACTTGTATTACTTAAAAGAGTATTGTATAGTACAAAATATATGTACAACTTTATTTCTCTCTGTGCTAGAAGTCACATACTGTAAGGCTGCTAGAATGTATAACAATTAAATATCTTATAGCAAACGGTGTAATGCACACCAAAATCTATTTTTACTGAAAGAGATATGCAACTAGTTGTTCTCTCATTCATTCGAGAGTTCGACAAAATGTCTCAACATTGTATTATAATTGGCTTTTAACAATTATAACTTTTTCCGAAAATGGTGACAAGTAAAAAACTTATTTTTTATTGAAGGAGTTGGAGTTAGTCATTCATACTTGGAGAAAAGTTAGTTGAGGGAGTAATAAATATATGATAAAAATTTCTACTAACTGGGTATATGTCAACCACGTCAAATGAACCCCTGCAGTTATGCATAAAATAACCATTTTTTCTGGGAGAGACAGCTAGAAGTGCCTACACAAGGGGAGTGGAACATAAAGAGGCACTAAAGAAGAGACAGCAAATGTCGGCCCTGTGGAAACACTGTGAAGAGAAACACGAGGGAAACCCAGAACGTAACAGGTATTTATGGCAACGATGGGATGTCTAGGCAGATAGCCGAAAGCGTTAGGATAAATAGAGTGCCTAGAAACGATTTAATGAATTCGAAAAATGAGTGGAACTATTTTCAGCTTCCGCGAGCTGTGGTGAACGATTTTCGATGAGCACAAGTTGAAACAGCAGCTACGAAGTGCTGAAAGTAGTGGGGTATCACAATTGAGAAACAAAGTGTTTGGTGTATTCAAAATGGCGGTACAATTCCACTGAGAATGAAATATATTTTGCGAGCCATTTAAAAACATTTTACAACAGTTATAAAAAGTTTTAACCTAGTACATCAATTTTAATTTAAAGAAGGTATATATCGCAAAAGTACGTAGAAAGAGAAAAAGGACAAAATGTCAAATTCAACACGATTTTAAAACTCTTTCCTTGCTGGCGTACAAGAACTTTCAACACAGTAGATAATTTTTATTTTGCTTATATGAATAATTATTAGTCTCAGTTTGATATCTAGGTAATTCTTTATAGAGCACAGATTTCTTTTTAATTGAGTTGAAAAAACCCTGGGTAATCCACAGTTAGCTGATTAATTTAGCCTTTTTATCATTTATTTCTTGAAGAGGATAGCACGAGTTGAATATGCTAGAGTACTTGATTATGAACTTATCTTATGCAGTGTTTGGGTCATTGCATGGGTATATGTCATCCCAGTTATAATTGTTTATTGCAGTTTGAAAATAAGATCTTGTTCTAGGGTTAATCTCACGTAATAAGTTTGATATTGTTTGTTTGCAATTGCTTGTATGGTTGAACAGTAAAAATTGGTAGACGGTCAGAGATATCAGAAAAATGAATTCCATCTATTAATTGTTGTGTATCAGATGGGTTACTCATGAAGATATTATCGATAAGGGTAACAGTGTGAGAAGTAATTCTAGTAGGACGATTAATCAATGGTATAAAGCAGTGTGAAAACATAGTATCAAGAAAATCATTAGTGTAATTGTGTTTTTGATATTTTAGCAAATCAAGATTAAAATCTCCTAGTAAATAGCAAATTTTTTTCTTTTGATATTTTTGTTAACAGTTCATCAAGCTTGGTAATGAATTGGTCCATATCATATTTGGTGATCTATAAATAGTTCCAATAACTATATTAGATTCATTAGCATTGCGTAATTCGACAAATACTGTTTCCAAAATATGATAGTTGTTTATACAAAGGTTTTTTCTTTGTCAGAACGACAATTATGAACAAAACAATATTTTGACTATCCTGAAGCTGTTTCACTTTAAGGCAATAATATCAAAGTCTAAATTTATTACACTCAATAAATCAGTTAGGATGGGTAAATTTTTGTTTAAGCTACGTATATTATCGTACATTAAAGAAAGAGATGATTTCTTGTTGATAGCAATATTATTAAATTGATTAGTAGTATAATGTTTGCTTCTATTCGGATTGTGAAAGAACTGTTGGTATGGGTCTAGGTCAGCAGTAGTCGCTAATGATTTAGCTAATAAAAGAGGATTAAAATGTAGTGAACCAGGCTGTCACTATTGAAACGAATAGGTCCGTTCCTTAATTCATATAAGGCCATACAAAATGACTCGTCATCTAAATGGACAAACGGAAGGTCAGACATATTATTATTCAACATGTTGATTATATATCAAAAGTTTTTTAAGGTTATGCTAATATAGATAGACCGTAAATACGATAAGGTTATTTGAGTTTACTTAGCTCCAGTGACATATGAATAAGTCCAAAGAGAGTCATCAGTCTTTGGATTAACATAGCGGATCAGATTACTCCCCAGTATGTTCTTCATTAGTGTCGCTCATTGTTTGTTGAAAGTGATTATATGGCGCGAACTGATGGTGTCTCACATAGAGCTCTGAGACACTCCGTTTGTTTACAAAATATTTACATATTTTGTCATTAAACATCTCCAGGCAAACATTTTGAAAAATTTCTGTTTTAGCATACACACATCTTTTAAATAAACTTAACAAATAAGGACAATCGTGTTGTTCAATTTTATGAGTGTTGTCATGAAACCACCTCCATATTTCTTTGTAGTATATGAAAACTGCAAAATAGATATCTTTACACAAACAGTGTTATATATTGAGAAATACGATATGTCAAGCTTGTCAAAAAAAATTTAAAAATTATAAAGGCTGAAAGACAATAAAAGAAATATCAAAAGATTGTAAATGACAAACAAACAGTAACTACGGCAAACAACAAACAACTTATAAATAAACAAATAACAAACAACTTCAAGCCTCTCCCAAAGGTGATGTTTACACTCGCATTTGTTATACATATTTTAAGTTCTGCAAGTTTAACTTAATGTGACATTCACCCTAATCCAGGACCTACTACAAGCTTAGCTTCTCAGTGTACATATATTGCACCTACTCAAGATCATTCGATGTTACAAACGCCCCCATCTGAAACCTACAAGATACCGTCACCACCTAGATAATTATATTTTTTACTGGAACAATAATTATCTACCGCCTGGCCTTCTTCTCCAGCTAAAACCTCCACTACACTCTTCAAACCGTTTTTACAAACAATGGAAATTTCATTGGTTCAACACCGCTCGCTGTCAACTGAAACTTTTGATTCAAGAATGCAAATTCAAATTTCTGCTCTTGGACATGAATGCCAACTAAATATGGAACTTTTTAAGTCTTCCTGAGTCGAACACTTTTTTAATGTACAAAGACAGAATTATTTTAATGGTTCGATCTCTTGAGTGTTTTCTCTCTGAGAGACACAAGAAAAAACATTTTAATTTTAGAAAGTATAGGGCTAATCGTAATAAGACTAATTCTAAAATTAAACCTTGTATCTCCTAACAGAAATAATAACGAACATTTTCATGCCTCCCCTTCTAAAGAATTTTCTCTTGCAGTTATTGGCATTAATAAGGACATATTATCTGGTGCTCGGATTTTTTCCGAGTTCACCTTGTCTTTAATATCATGAATTATTATTTCATATTTAAAATAATGACATAGGTTCTAATAATATCAATAATAATGCACTCATTCTCAGCACTAACAATGCCATTCATTTTGACAACTCCAATACTATAATAACATTACAACCACAATCTTACTTCTGTTTCGATGTCTAATTCTCTTTTTAATTCTCAACCTGCTCGTACAAGAAAAAACAGACGCACTTTTTGTCATAAGTCTAACCTTCACCCTGATTCTGTAGATAACCTTTCTAACACACCTCTTAGTAATCCTAAAAAGTTTGTTTCTAGAGGACTAACCTTTTTCCCACTCCCCATTACATTTATTGGCTCGAACTCAAGACTGACTTCAACTATTTTAGCAGACGCATGATATTTAGCTGAAAATTTCTATTCAGATCATGACAACAATTTTGTTGTTCCCTCTAGTAGCTCAAACACTTCTAACACAGAACCGTTAATTTTCTTTTCCACAACAAAAGATCCCCCTGACCGAGATCCCAATCTTTTTATTTTTACCAATAATTTAACTGCAGCTGAACACGAAACTTAAAAAACTTAAAACACATAAAGATATAGTAATTAAACCAGCTGATAAGGGATCTGGAACTGCTGTTATGGACAAACAATGGTATATTGATGAATGCATGCACCAGCTTAATGTCACTAAGTTTTACAAGCAACTTACCAACAAATTTCAACAACACATTATTGTCCATGTTCCGTAATCTTCCCAATTTACCTAGTAATATTCTCCTCGTCACTTTTGATGTCTCATCTCTTTACACTAATATTCCTCATAAGGACGGTATTAACGCTTCGTTCTTTTCTTTATGGTACACGCAACAACTGTAACATTCCTACCAAAACTCTATGCGACCTCATACGTATGATACTAACTACAACTTTACTTTTCATGAAAATCACTTTTTTCAAATCCACGGTACTGCTCTTAGTACGAAAATGGCTCCTTCCTTCACTAACCTTTTTCTGGGTCATTTCAAATCTAACGCTCTTTTAAAGGGGCACACTCAACCATGAGGCTTTGCGGGCGAGTACTTCATCGGCGCCATTTTCTGTAATACAGAAATTGGGCTATTTCGCTCTGTCTTCAACAATCCAGCTATATCATTGCAATCTTAAAGGAAAGGCCGTTTTATTTATTCCCCAAAAT
>JAOBAY020079106.1:0-11017 GCA_025331085.2 Zoanthus sociatus
CTGAGCCCATGACGGGAAGATGTGAAGACAAGATGAGAAGATGAGAAGACAAGATGCGAGAATTTATTCATTCAAACCTAAGAGTCCTTGTAGCTCAGTGGATAGAGCGTCCGCCCGGTGTTCGGAAGGTCTCGGGTTTGATTCCCGTCATGGGCTCAGATTTTTTTCTGAGCATTATTGGTTTGAAAAAAGAAAAGAAGACAAGATGTGAGAAGGTTTTAATATTGTTTTTTTTGTCAATCCAGTGTATAGAGTTAGCTATGTATAACGGAAGTTTTAGAAAGAGCAAATGGCTTGATAACAGTTTTGTTATCTGCTAAAACTCATTCTTTCTTCATTTCTGTGTTTTTGGCTTTATTGCTAATGAAGTGGATGTTAATCAATAACGTTATCTATTAATATACTTTTCATTGGTAACAGCAATGCCAGCGGTCACGTGGGAGCTGAAGTGTTAGTCTACAGTGTTTCCACGGGCATAAACATACCCCGATACTACAGTGAGATGAAGAAGCTGGTAGAGGAAGGAGTGAAAAAGAACTTATTTGAATCTTTAAAAATATCACCACTAAAAAGCATTCAAGCATTGAGTCTAGGTAAAATTAATTAATGGAAATCTGTAAACATAAATATCTTTCGATTATCATCATCATCATCATTGTTACTATTTTTAATATCAACACCACCATCATTTTTACAAACACTGCCAATATCATCTCTGCTCCATTGCCATCACTGTTATTATTGTCACTTCCATTATCATCAACAACAACAATAATTTATTTACTCTCAATAATTAAAATAACACTAATTACACGAAGATGAAGTTTACAAATATTTAAGTGCAGGCTACCTGTATATAACCATAAGGGCTAATCGAGACAGGTAGCCTTTAGACATTAATAATATTAAAAATTAGATAAGACAATCTGAGTCGGATCACAAAGTTCATCGTCTCGAGACATTTTGCATTGCTCTTTCTTTCTTATGGGAGCGATTTTTACAAAATGTCAACAGGATCAACAGTAGACCTAGAAACCATAACGTGTGATGCAGCTATTTCCCTTTCAAAATCTTTTTCCCCTGATTGTGATGGCTTAATTGTGACATATTTTAGGTTTTAACAACTTGTATAGGTTGCATAGCAGGATGCGTGCCACAATACTTCTTAAAATTTGTAGAAAGCCGTTAATAAACCACGTCTTGCCGTATTTTTAGCTTAGAAATCACGTTGATAACAGAAGATTTCTTTCCCTTTCTTAGTTTATCTGTTAAGTCTGATTGGCAGATGATGCATTTAGAAAAACAAGTAGATCGCCGTTTTTTTGGTAATGGTGGCAAAAATGTCTCGACTTCACTTTCAAAACTTTCGTAGTCTTCGTCTGCCATAACGGCTGTAATATAATAAATAAAAATGATTTTTTTGTATGTGTGTTTTAGAGAAAAATGTAAAACACATAGAGCACATATCTTTTTGTGGTGCTCTTATCAACATATTTTTATCAATTTTCTTTTCTCGTACTTATAACTTTTTAAACCATACAATTAATTATGTGTTTACTGTAAACAAGTTTATTTAAAAATTTCAATGTTCCCCTAAAAGCATAAAAATGTTTTACATTTACAAATGGCAAAATATCATTCGTGATAGTTGATCAAAAAGCTTGTAAAATATGACTATAGTATCCACATGAAAATGATTATAACTATCTAAAAACGAATATTATTTGGAATAATTTATTGTTATTGACTCAAGCAATAATAGTTAAGTTTCAAAAAAATATTTCAAATTCCAAAGGACTGCAATGCTAACATAAAACTGGAATAATTTTCCTGGAAAAGATACTCGGAATTAAAAACCTGGAAAAGCTACTCGGTACTTACAGTTCTATCAGAGATGCAGATGCGATCCCAAAATAACCAACAAGTACTGAAAAGTTCTACTGGTCCATTAAAAAAGGTATAATTGTATGCATTAATGCATGGTAAATAACTGAGAAAAAATGAAAAACTTGTCTGTTTAAATCCTGTCTATTGTGATCAGCTAACTGAATCGATTCACAAATTTTGTGAATTATGCACCAGTCAATGTGAACCCGAGGGTTAGGCGGAAATTAAGCAAAGAATTCGTGCCCTGCTGAGCCGGGCCTTAGACGTATTTAGATTATTGCGAAATTTTGGCGGGGGATAGGGCGGGGGTTAGCCAGTTTTGACAAAATACCGCACCGAAATCGCGAACATATATATTAACGTTTCTTTTGTCCTTTGTGGCATGTAAGTCCTTTATGGTCGTTAATTTGCTTTTTGATTACATGATGCCATTGTACAAGTCGTGGAAGGTGACACAAACATTTCAAAAAGTAGTTGCAACTGTGACTGAAGTCTTACCACAAGATCTAGAAAACAACCCTATTTAGGTTTTCGTGGTTTTAAAATAATGATTTGAAATTGTTTACATAAAACCAACAGAATCTATAATTAGGTGTATGAATAAAGCTCTGCAACTGATTGCATACCATCCAAATTAACTATCAGTCTGAATATCTCAATAAAGATAGCTAGAATGCCCCCACATGGCATGGCATTAGTAAAGCTGAAAACCCCAAAAGTCCAATCGCCGCCTTATGCCCGGGGTTGGAGGGAAGGGGGCAGGGGTTCACATTGACTGGTGCGTTACAAGTTTTTTAGTTTCGCAAAATGCTCCTGGATTCCAAAATTTCTCTTACTAACTAACAAAAATCTCTCTAAATTGTTTTTAAAAGTATTTAAGCACTTACCTGTTTAGAATTTTCAGAAGGAGAGCACCTTTGCAACCATTTGTCTACTCGCCATTTTGAATTTCAGCTCGGCATTGAAGCGGAGGCGAAAAAATGAGGTCATTGAAAAAACAGGCTTACAACCTGACGGCGCGAGAAAAAATTTCTACCCTCTCTCACGTACAGCAAAAAAAAAATAAGAATAAAGAAACATTTTTTTTATGGTTAAATGTTGATAATTTTCAAAAAAACGTTACGGTCGTTGTTACAAAAAAATTTTGCGGGAATTAATCAAAGGCCTTGAATTCGAACCTAGGTCACTTAAAGGATTTGTCAAAAATATCTTTTTAAAAATGCCTGAGTTTCACTCCTGTCAAGATAAACTCAACAACAGATGATTAAACTTCATATTTAAAGTCATTATTTAATATGTTATTGTTTCCGTTTAAGCCATCTGGAAGCTACATAAATGTTAGGATGTGAAAAAAGCCTATAAAGCTAAAACCGGAAGTAAAATCTAGAATTATCACGTGGCTTGTCACGTGACAACCTGTTTACCCATTCTTGTATTTCAGCTGACTGTGGGTAATAAGATGACGTTGTGCTGGGTACCTTTTATTGACTAAAAAGACTAAATTTTAATATTTGGACGTTAGCCTCGTTTTGATGTAGAATTTCTGGTTGCTTACAAAAATACACCTTTAACTCAAAACGTACACCACTTTTCGACACTACAACGTACCTAGCGTTAATCAGGAGTGTTTGCTTTAACAGAATCCGCTATCAAACCTTTGTTGTGAGGTGGGTTGAACGAACTCGTTAATTTGAGGCTTTTTTCAAGTCTAGCTCCCCGACTATAGTAAAAGCAACTTTAAACCTTTGAACCACTGTAAGCTAACGTCATGTTTTCAAATGCACCCTTATAGCAACAATTTTAGTTTTTAAATTCACCTCGCAGCTTCTTGTGTTTTATTGAGGCATTTTTTAAGGCTAAGCAATCTTTTAACCACAAAATCACATGATTAAAGGAAACTAAGCCAACGCTTTCTTTTTTTCACGGCCATATAACATACTGTCTGATTGGATCTCCGTTAACCAGTAAAAACCGAGGACGTATACACCAAGTTTCCTGTGAATTTTCTACTTCCGCTGTGGTAACGCGTGCGTGATTACAGGATTCACAATGGCAGTAGATTGTTTTATTACTGGTATACTCAAAAAAATTAAAAATTTATATTGTTTTCTAGGAGCCCATGAGTAGGAGCGAGCAACTCCCATAATAGACTTATGTCACGGCGTTTTCACGGATTGGTTTATTTTTAGATCGCTATTCGTGGGAAAATTCAGTTGAAGTTCCCGGCGGTCCAAGAAGAATCAGACAATTCATACAAACTTCCAGTGACGTTGATAATCAAGTATGGACGAATGTGATTGGTCTGAATTCGCGAGAACTTAACTCCGACGAAGGACTTTAGTCCGAAATGTCAGTCTTTTTCCAATTCTACGGTGCTACGATTTAAAAATTTATATACAACTGTTAACTAAAAATAAGTCGGTTCGTGAAACCGTCTTGGTACTAGAACATGGAAGTTCCTCGCTCCTACTTATGGCTCCAATTTTATATTGCAATTTCACAATGCAAAAATTTTTTTGATTGCATAAGTATGCTAAAGTTTACTGGTAGTATATTTATTTACATTCTCGTTAGTATCGTCGCAGAGAACAGCGAGAAGGCTTTTTAATGTTCGTACATCGCGGTGGTCCCACAATTTCTGTCCCTTAAGTTTTATGTGGAACTCGTAGATTCTTGGGATCCCCGGTCATAATATTGGTATTATGTATATGGCTGTTAATGAGCTAGTGTTAATGCCATGTTAGTATCTGTGCTTTCGCTTTCGCAGTTGTAGTTTTTGCCATATATTCTTAATCACGTTTTATCTGCAGTTCGTTTAGTTGGAGGACAAACTCCAGCAAGTGGGCGTGTCGAACTTTATCATAATGGAACCTGGGGAACAGTGTGTGGTGGTTACCAATGGGACCTTAAAGATGGTTACGTGGTCTGCCGTATGTTGGGCTACACTTCAGTTGCCAAAGTTAATGGGTACATGCCTCCTCGTGGTACTAAACCAAGAGTGCTATGTGGTTTAAACTGTAATAGAAAAGAGAACAACTTGTTTAACTGTCCGCTCATAGAATTTGCCTATGCTTACTGGGACGCCGGAGTCACATGCTTAAACATTACAGGTAAAAATGCACTGTACACTTTGCATGGCGCAAATTTTTTTGAGATTGTTCTAAACGCTATAAAACTAAAAAAATTATTTACTTAAACCATAGATTTTGTTAGAATCTATTCCACTAAATCATCTGAATACATTTTGAGTTGACTGGTTTTTGTTTATTACAAATACATAAAGAATATCAAAAACACAAAAAAAATGTATAATGATGACTAGACACAGATGTTTGTTAATAGCACGTGGAAATTGTTATAAATGTTATAAGCTAATCTAATCAAAACAAAAGTCTAATTTACTTTTTCATACTATTGTTAAGAAAGAAAGCCACAAAGTCATTGTGTCCGCATAAAAAGAAATGAAAATGATACATAATACAGAAGGAAGCTGAATTCGTGCAAAGAGATGAAGTTATGATGTCGATCTTTTCATATCCAGTTGCAATTTATTAGTGAACGTTGTTTAAAAGAAACTTTTTAATGCTATATGTCCTTAAAAAAACAACCCAGGAAATTATAGGGGCATATACGTATCAATGTGTCAAGTAAAATTCTTTTCCTCTATAATTAATCAGAAATTGCTTCACCAGTCACAAATTGGTTTCGATCCTTAAAGGTAATCAAATATCTGACTACTTATTTACTTTACAAACATTAATTAAGAAATATTCTCATGATCGCAATCAAAAAGTATCGGCCTGTTTTCTTAATTTTAGAAAAACATTTGATTCTGTTAGACACGTCTTTTACTGCATTTTAAGTTATAGAATAGGGGGCAATATCTACTCGTTAATCAAATCACTGTATTCTAAAGCTACATGCTCAATCAAGATAAACAAATCTAAAACTGATGCGTTCTAATATCAACGAGGAGTAAGCTAATTAAGGTAAGGTTTTATTCTAAGTCCACTTATATTTAACTAATGAATTACCGCTTTCTTTTCCACTATTACCACCACTTTGGAACAACTTGCCCACGCTATTACCACTACTATCACCACTACTTTGGAACACCACACTATTACCACTACTTACCACTTTGGAACAACTTGCCCACACTATTACCACTAGGCACTACTATTACCACTACTTTGGAACACCACACTATTACCATTACTTTGGAACAACTTGCCCAATCGCGAGAGAAATACTAAATTTTTTAATACAATTAATTGAATTTTTAATCTCTGATTCCTGATGTCTTCCTTACTTTTTGTACTTTTTGTAATATTGTAATTTTATTGTTATAATGTGATATAACTTCTTTTCTAGATTTATGTAAATAAGCAATTTTATATATTGTATATAAGAATGTAAATAACGGATGTCTTGTAAAACAGTTCTAAACTGAAGATATTTTACCCGTTTTGAAATAAAGGTTTACTACTACTACTACTTACAAGGTGAGCTAGCAGGTGAAACTACAGCTGGCAGGTTAAGACTGTTTGAAGGTGACTTTCTTCCATCATCATCTGTGATCTTCTCAGGGACATCTTGGTCTCTTTGTGTGTCCTGTAGCTTTAGTTCCTTTATCTAAGAAAACAATCATATGATAGGTTTTGTTTCTTAAATTTTCATATATAAAAAAACGCCAGAAAATGTACAAAACACGATAGTGAGGGAGTTGAAAGAAGTATTTGAGTTAGAAGAATTTTGAGATGATGATCGCCAAACCGTCCCTCCTGACCATGCGAAAGTGCAACTTTCGTTAGGGAACGGTTTGGCGGCTTTCTATCGAATATTAACTTCAAAATTAATTTTCAAACTTCATTAAAATTCCCCCAAACTCAAATTTCTCTTAAAAAACTACATTTATATACGAAGCTTATCTCCTCCCTCAAATCTCAACCGAAAAATCTCAAAATATTCAAGAGGCTTCCCTTTTATTCAATCTGTGATGTGATTATCGGATTTTTCATATTTCAAAATAATGACGGAGATATCATCAAAAACATCAGTAAAAGTTGCGAAAAAATGGTTTTAGGGTAGCGAGTCCCCTTAATTTTTGGCCAATCTGAGCCTCATTGTTCTTATAAAAACAAATACTCTTAAAGCCCCGCGCAAACGGTTTCAACATTTGCTTGAACATCCATTCGATTTTATTGAACAATGTTGAAACCGTTTGCCAGCCCTTTTTTTAACATGTTGAAACATGCTGACATGAAATTGAAAGCACGTGTAAAAAGTTTAAAAGGGTTTAAGTTTTGCTTCAACATTCTTTCGATTTTTCTTTTGTTCTCGAAAATGTTGAAGGTTGTTGAAACGGTTTGCGCGGGGCTTAAAAGACGAAGAGTGTTACAGTCATAATATTGCAGGGCACAAAAGTAATAATTTAGCATTGCTGTTTTGAAGCGGCTCAGAACGGTCGTATTGAATTAAGTTCTTCAGCAAGAGTGTTCCATATTCAGGTTAGAAATTTTATTGGAAGTTATAATTGGAATATAATTCTAAAATGTTATTTATTTTGCCGCTGGGCTAGGGTTGATCGGAATTTCCGTTTCATTCATGCACGAGTGCATGCCACACATTCTCAAAGTAGAAAACGCCGGATAAAGCCGAGTTTTAAAATCTATCATTCACGGAAAATCCTACGTTTGTCGAGCTTCAATGGATTTGGTCACCCACTTGCTAAAAATAACAAAGCCAAAGGACAGTCCCGAAATAAGACAAATGGCTTGGACACTGTAAAAAACGTTTTCCATTTACAGAGTTCCGTTACAACTCATTCTTTGTGAATCCCGAGTCATTAAACCAAATCAAATCAAACGATGAAAATGAAAAACAACACGGAATGTTACATTAGCTTCTTTTCGGTCATTTGTTTATCAGTTTAATTTGTACGAAGGGTTTACGAATACGAAGTTCTGAACTGCAAACGCGCTTAAAACTCTGTATGCTAATTTAAAACAGTTTTCAAACAAGTACGTAAATATATGCAAAGTGTCGCCCGGTCATATCCGCACAAGATTAGTCAATAAGTTATGCCTTATGGAACAAAACTTTTAAAAATAAAAAAATAATTCGGTTAAGTTAATCTGCAGTATGATGAGAGCCAAAAATTACAGATTTTTCAATGAGATTAAAATTAAGACTAAAATTTCACAAAGCTACCTAAATATTATATATATTAGTCTACAACATCTCTAAGTAAAAGCCACTTGAGTTTCAAAAACAATGGATGTTTTTCAATATCACATCGGACCAACGACAACGTGTTTTTACAACTTATTTGAATAAAAAGCATGGCACAAAATTAATACAATAATTTTGACAACTTCATAGTTTGAAAGTTAAGACGGGAAAGAACTTAGATAGGAAATAAAATAAAAAGACAAGCAACAAACAAGACCTTGTCGTAAACAGAAACTTTAATTCAAATACTATAACGACTTTATTTAGTTGTCAAGTCTTCTAGCTGGCCAAAAGCTTACTAACTGGGGACTGTTTTTACCACTCTGAGGTGGACGGAGACCTTTCACATGACAAACACACACACATAGGGCCTACGGTTTAACGTCCTAATTCGAGAAGACGTGAAAGTCTAACCATGTTAGGCCAGGGTAAAGGCAGCATCTTCTCCTCAAATATTTTAAGACCCTGAGTGTTGGTCCAGGCGGGAATCGAACCGAGCCTCCCGCATGATAGACTGGCAACTTACCGACTATGCTATAGTCAGACGGCGGTATAACTATATCTTAACAATTGATAAAATGTAAACAGTCTATGCTGGAACTGTATTATTTTCTAAATTGTAAACAAAAACGATATCAATAAATACGAATTTAAACCGGTGTGTTCGTATCTACTAAATGAATGTTGTAAAACCAACATTACATTAAGGCTCTAACTAGATTGAAAATGTTAACTTTAGGATGTAAATTTTACAACTCACTATGGAATAATCAAATCGTTTTAAAATCTATAGCTGATTTTTCTAAGTTCTTTTTTATTCTTATTGCTATTATATTTATTACTGAGTTTAAATCTATATTTGCTAACATTAATCATTTCCTATGGTACCTCATTTACCGACAATCTAACACGACAGCATAGTGGATATTGCCCACTGGCAGTAGTCACAAAAAGTGATTACCATGTTCTGGAGATGAATCAATCACTACTGACGAGTACCGGCTCGTTCTGGGCGAGTCAAGATCCTTCTTAACTGAACTCGGCTACTGAATTTCGAGATAAATCCCGACTGCACGTTTCACTTGGCACATGAAAGGAATGGCGTGACTCGCGAGATTGAAATTAAAGTTCAATACTGAGTAATATTTTGAACTTGAAAACTTGAACTACTGAGTAATATTCACATAACATCAACCCACTTTAACAATACAGTAAAAAAAGATGATGTTTAGAATGAATTAACTTTTCAATTACTTTATATCAAGACTTTTGAAAATGATTATATGTAGTTAAACTTAAAGATTGCTTAAGTTTTAGGAGCGACATATTTTTCTTCAATAAGATGCAAAACGGTAATTCGTGATCTACATTTCTATTTTTACTGCATTTGAAGAAGCTAATAACAAGTTTTTCGAGGCTCTATTGTATTAAAAACTTGAGATAATGTTATTCTAAGACATGGGTCAAGATTAAGTTAACAAGCTTTTCATTAAAGCATTTTATAGCCGTATATTCAAAACTATAAAATCACATTTTGCTATCGGTAGTTAAATGAATGAAATAATGACAATAATTACGTTATCAAGATTTGTACTGGCATTTTCAGTCGGTTACCTTTCTTCGAAGCAGAGCCACGTATATCATCAGAGAATATTCGTCGATATTACCATTTATTATATCACTTGCACTGCAAAGCAGAAATTGATATCGTAAATACATGAGACAAAAACAAATCGGTTGAAACAAAACACCTAGATATGAAGATAGTTCTTTGTTTTTGACAAAGAGTATCAAGACGACAAAGTGTTTCAAACAAGAAATAGAACTCTAAAACGCTTTAACTTCAAGAATCTAAACCAAGATCTTTCCTAGAAAGCTTTAAACTGCAAGTAAAAGTTGAGAAAGAAGGCTAGGTCTTTGAATCTGATGAAGAGTGTTTGCTCCATAATTTTTACTCTTTTACTAGTTTGTAAATATCCGGTTTTTAATTTTACTCTTTTAATAGTTTGTAAATAAAATGTTCTTCTTGGTGTCCTGACAAAGTTTGGTGACAGGAGTATCCTTGTCAAGCGAGTCTGCTGAGGTATTTAAAACTCTAGAATTACCGCCGGAAACAAGGGCACAGAATTTAAGTATAAAACCTAACACTGATAACGTAATAAATAGAAAATATACAAGAGTATCGACTTGGGAGAATACATTTTGATAATTAAATTGATACCGAGGTCAGTAAACAGGCTGTAGATTCAAATTGGTACAATGTTTGATGAAACAAAATTCTTAAACTTTATCACGAAGATAAATTTATTTAGGTCTGAATAAACTGAGAAGAAATTATCGGAGAAGAAACTTTCAGAGCGGAAATTATCAGAGAAGATATTATCAGAAACGAATAATGAAACAAAAATATGACTTACAATAACGTTAACGTGATTTATTGTTTCAGGCGTTTGAAGAAATTGACTAATTTTCAGGCTTATTGAAGATATTGTGCGGGTAAATATTTGACCGGCAGCAGAAATTCGCTGTTAACTTTCGAATATTTGGAACAGCTGACAAAGTCAACAGATGGAGAGTAAAGAAAATCACTAAGTTACCTTAGCATGTCGGCAGGAATTCCAAACTTTCTTTCTGCTGAACTGAATGCCATCTTCAAAGCCTCCGTTCTTTCAGGCGCTGAACACTGATAATTGAAAACCAACTCACTAACTATTAATCGATTATGACTAGTCTACCCATAATGCAAATCTTCTTCCGGTTATTTTTGTTGTTTTTGAAAGTTTTTCTTTTTGAGTTTATTTACGTTTTCGGAATGCAGGAAAAACTAGACGCCTATACAGGCGTTTACTCGGGCTACTTAATGTGCCATAGAAAGATTACCTTGGAACTCAGAAAT
>JAOBAY020079117.1:0-11016 GCA_025331085.2 Zoanthus sociatus
TCGCAAGGTCATGCCCTGTAAAGTCTTTATTTATTATTATTATTATTATTATTATTGTTATTATTACTATTACTATTTATGGTATATTTAGGCGATGATGCCGCCACCAGCTTGGCTTTAGTGACCATTTTAGCGGCTTCAGGTTAGTACTAGTATGCGTGTCCTATCAGTATACTTGTGATTACCATTTAGGTAACATTCCAGAAGGCGCCACGGTTTGACCGTCACTGATTATCTCGCGTTGGATGAACTCCGCTATCAACGTCGTTATGTTATCTATGCTTTGACGAACTTTATATCAGCATTTCACAAATGTGACTCTTTTACTAGACGGGCATACTGACAGTCAGATACAAAAATACTTTTACCTTCATACATAATATATTCACAGCACTCATACTCACGAATTATTCATAGCTGTTCCATAGCAGTCACCATTGCAATCAATAACGTCAATGTGCTCATCTTTGTCCTGACAGAAATTACATTTATCGAATGCGCCGCCTCCAAAACATTCCCCTGCACAATCTTCGCCATAATCATACGCAAGACCTGTACTTCCTCCAGTGCAATTACCACAAACACCTTTAACAAACATCATATTTCAAATTAAGCAAATTTTGTAATTACACAGAGAGATTTTATAAATAATAATACTGGAACTTTTGCAGTGCATCAATCTTAACGTTTCTGCGTGTCTTTCTACCATAACTTGTTTAACAATTTAGGCATGCGCCTTAACTATTAAGCAGGTTATGTTAGAGAAAACATTTGAGTCCTAATTATAGTTTCGAGCCAGCACGCCACATTACCACAAACATAGATCACAAGTTTGAAAGGAATTTACTTGATTCAGCACTTATTATGAACATGCTAATTAGCATTGCGTTAATTAGGATCATGCTAATAATAAGCTAATTAGCATCATGTTAATTAGGATCATACTAATTACAAACATGCTAACTAGCTTCACGTTAATTAGGATCATGTTAGTAATGAACACGCTAAATAGCATCGTGTTAATTAGGATCAAGCTAATTATGAACATGCTAAATAATTCTGTTCGTGCTAATAATTTTTGTATCATAACAATAACTTCTGTATTACGTTAATATCGCCATTGAATTAGCGTAGTGAACTTGTTTGTTTAACTTGTTTTTCTAAAAAGGTAAATTCTATCTTTAAGTTTAATAATTGAAATGAAGTTGCCCTGAGTCTCGCTTACGCTCGTGGGAAAATGTCGGCTACTTAAACCCACGACAAAGCAGAGGTTACAGTAAGCACAATCAAAAATGTAAATACACGAACGGTGTCCAGTGGCTCTCGAATTGTAACCTTTCGGCGGAATTATGACCAAAGTGAGTGGTAACTTACAGTATCAAAAACAAATCCAGAGGGCAACAGTATTTTACAATCACTCTGATATATATTAAGTGCATAAAATTCTGAACTTTGGTTTTTGTAACTCTGCTTGAATGTGGATCCTTTATGGTAAAGCAAAGATTGGCCTATGGCATCCTCAAATTTAGATGCTTAAACAAAACAAATATTTCAGAGATCTGGAACAAAAATTAAAACAGATAAGCTATTACTGTAGCTTCTTACCCCAAATTGCCCCGGAGTAAGGTTTTCCATCGCATCCAACACAATCATTATCCCCATTACACACACCGCAGTCATCAACTGTCTGCATAGAACCATATTCTCCATCGCAGCCTTGTCGTAGTGGAGAGACAATAAAATGGTGTTTGCCGATTGCTCCTGATTCCTTTGGTGGAAACACACATGTATGAAGTCCGGCTCCTCTACCATCGCTAGCGTCCCACGCATGCACTTCAATCGTCAGCTCGCCCTCGGCAACAGAGTCGGGCCACAACTTGTTACCGAATGGCTCAAACTTGACGCTATGTTAAGAAACATTGATTTTTAGTTAATTTGCTAAGTCAAGGGTTTATTAGTCCCTTTTTCTTCTTACTGATTTTCGAAATGTTATCAATAAGAAGGAATGGGACTAATAAACCCTTGGCTAAGTACCGATCAAGAGCACCGACATTAACAAAAGGAATCACAAAGCTAAAAAATACATATTGATTTAATGATAACATTAAGTTTGAAAAGAACAAAAAATATGCTAAATATTATCACAAAATGAAATTTGCATGCAATAGCTTCATGATAAAAAATAGAAAAATACAATGCCCAACGTTTTTAGGCCTCCATTTGTAACTAATAAAACAATCCATAGATTTTCCTTTAAATCCTGTCGAGACAAAGGTTATATAGACTTTCATAAATGGCGACTATTTTTAAATTCTCTTGTATTTATTTAAATAAGCCTTGCTAGCCTCGTCTTTGAGTTGGAAATTCAAAAGAATATGTTACCCCAAACGAGGCGAGTGAGGCCAATCATCTTGAATTCAGACAAAAGAATTATTAAGTAGTAGCCATTTATGAAAAAGGTCTATTCTTAATCCAGAATTGTCGGAATACTCCCAAACGAACAGACCCTGATACTAGAGCAAGGGGCCCGTATGTTGTAGTGTTTATACTGTTTATTCCGCTTATAAAAACTTTTTGCTTCTCAACAGGCCGCTCGTCCTTGTCAGACCTAACCCCTGATATTCTGGTCGAACGGAAATTTATTGCCAGCCTTTAGTGGGAAAATGAAAACTTCAGGAAACTGACTTATTATTTGGAAATTCAAGTTGTTATGGTCATGTTTGCCGACTATTCTTTACTCGAAATTCATACAATGGCTACCTGGAAACAGTTGAGTTGACCGGCTCCTTAAATATACGAACTTTGAGAGAATAGTCTGATTGAAGGCATTCGTTTGCTGTCGGAGGATAAAAAAGTGATTGGTTTAGTTGACAATCTTGTGTAAAGAAAAGTCATTAATTTCTCAGACGTATTGGTTGGCCTAACCCATGTTACAAGCGCAGGTTTACCATCCATTGTTTGAGAAAGAAACAGCAAGGAAAAACGGACTTGAAAAGTAACTTTAAGACAATTAGTGGCTTCGACGAGTTCAAAGTAAGAACCTTGAAGAAGCCAGAGACTCGATCGATCGATCGATCGATCAATCAATCAATTTATTTTTATTATATGATATTATAGGGGCGGATCAGCTATATATATTTTATGATATATGAATATAAAAGTAGTAAAGGGAATTACAAAAAGAAAGACCAGTGAGCAAAAGAAGTGGATATCTCGTAACAAAAAGCGGAAGAACAATTACAGGCGGAAACAGTACAGGTTATAAGATTTGGTAGTCTTGGATAGGTTGAAAAATTTATTGAAAACCGAGATAACTATCGGATTCTTTTAAAGTATACGAAAACAACAAAACCTTTGTCTCCATTGATGGATTGCACATTGTAAAACGAATGGAAATTTTTGTTTCAATAACGAAATCTTTTACGGTCGACAACGCAGATTTTGCTCAGTACAGCTCTACTGGAAAACGTTTTTATTTTTATTGCGTTCTTATTTTGAAAGACGATTATTTTGCAAACAGATGAAATTTATTCGTTCAGAGAAAAGATAATTTTATTATAGCAATGTACATTTTAAGAATATTTTAGAGAGAACTTAGAGAGAATATTTAGAAAAAACTGCGCGAAATTGTAGTGATTTTGGTACTGAATTAATATTGTAATAACGTTTGTAAGAACGAAATTTAGAGCCTATAGAGATGGATTATCAGAATAACCACAAATTTCGAAATCTATAGTTTGTTTGATTTGCATTAATTTCTTTTGTTAAGCGAATGTATAAAAAATGTCTTCTTATTTGTATTCTTTCGGTTATCAGCGTATGATTACTTGGAAAATAACTGAAAGGTTGTTAGTGCCACTTCTGCGACTCTTTCACATGACTTGCACGCAAACCGACTTATGATAAAATAGGCTGCTACTACACGTAAAGTACGCAAATATATCAACACCGAATTTCCAATTAGCCAATTTCAAAAATACCATAATACTCTTTGCCAGAATATAATTTTGCATCTTTGAAAGAAAAACGTTACTGATTACATGTATTGCAATTGCACTCTAATCCCAAAGAGTGAAGCTCTTCGATACCACAGTCATTTTAAAAACGAAAATTAAATATCACCGATATTCCCAAACTAAGAATATTCGTAAGAATATATTCAGCCTAAAACTGGCCAAAAAGTAAAAATACATAAAGTTAATAATATAATAAATATATAATAATAAATACATAAAGTTGTTTCAGCTTTTTATCTGCATGAATTTGAATTTATTGTGAAATCACTTATAATTTGAGTATGATTATGGCGTCACACAAATAGACTTTTTAAATTTAAAAATTCAATCTAGTTGTTTCGCTTCTGGGAGAAGAGGCCATAATGATATGACTAGAAAATGAAAATTGCTTAAAACCTTTTCTTAAAATTTATTTTATTTCATTTTTAAGCTTATATACGTAACCACGATTTTGCACGGAATTGACTATAAAAATGGGAAATTTTAAACTGATTCGCGTCAATTAAACTGTGTATTATTCCTTCGGAAGTTTGGCATTTTTAAAACAATATGGATAAAACTAAGAGTTTTTCTAAAAAAAATTAAACAATTAGAAGTTAATTTATCGTGAAAAAAACATCAGGCTTCTTCATTCGGCTTCCAACTGAACAATTAATCTTTCTGTCTGATGATCGTAAACATCCGTTTTTTGCTTTTCAACGTTATTGCTTTGTTTGTGCCTTTTTTGTAAATTTCACTTGAGTGTGAGACCCGAACATGCATTTTCTGTTACCAATTTTGACTGCCCAGCCTACTAACCGAAATAAAATTGTAGTTGTTTTTATTGCAAACTCGAGATTTTGCGCTGAAGTTCGTATTTTGAAACCTATTATTCAAAATTGCTCGCTGTTTTTATTTGGTGTTGTATATATTACATAGTTTGGTTTTTTTTAACTTTGTTAGTATACACATTCACACCACTTCTGCAGCTGTGTCATTGTAAGGTTTATGAATTACAATAAATAATTTATGTGGTGCCGTATTTAACCAGTTGTGTCTTCCGAATACAAAATGCCAAAGGCAAGCAACAGGCTTAAACACAGGTAATTGAAAATAATGCCGCCGTTCCGAAATATGAGTTCAGATAATTCCGTCGCCAGCAATCAAACGCAAGCTTCCTCCAGTTGCTCTGGTTTACATGCTCATGTGATATTTAATATCGCTACACTGATCCTGGGGCTCTTGGCTAACAGTCAGCTTTGTTTTTTTTCTGTTAAACAACTTAAAGCTTGTAGAACTCCGGATAAAGTTCTCATACTGAGTCTCGCCACGGTGGACGTCGTTGCACTGATTATTTGCGTTCCAATGCATATCAATGTACTTATTTTGGAAAGCAAAACTTCCATAACTCAACAGTTTATAGACATTTGTCATTGGGAATTTAGTTTACTTTTGATAATGTTCTTTTCTAATTTGTTGACTTTGGCGACGATAGCAGTGGACCGATTTGATGCGCTCACTCGGTTTGCTCATCAAAGAAAATTTTGTACCAAAACTGCTATTTATGCCACGGGTGTAATTGGGATATTAGGGATCGTGATTGGAAAAGTAACGAGCCGCGAAAAAACCACAACAGAGCCATTTTGTTCATATGCCCTCAGTGGAGCATTTTCTGCAGTCTATAAGGATTTGGTTGCAAGAGTTGCCGTAATTACTGTCGTTGTGACCATATTGTGTAACGTAATAACAAGATTCCTTGTCCGCGCAGCTCAGTACATCAGAAAACACAGGTTCAAAATGGAAGAAATGTTTGGGCCCAGAGAAAAACAGCGAAAAATAGATTTTACAAAAACTTGCATTGGGTTTTCTTGTGCTTACATTGTAACATGGGCTCCGTTCGGTATAACGGCCACCATTTATACATTTTCTCAAACAAAATTGGCGTTTTGTGCTTATCAGTGGGCACATTCTGTTTCTTTTGTTTGTTTTTTAATCATTCCACTTATTTATATGAAATCGGACCGACGGGTGGTCACGTTTACACTCAAAGTTTTCAGTTGCAACGTCGTTGGTGAAAGTCGAAACATACCACGAGGGAATAACGTTTTGAACGCTAAAAAATTGTCCAGAGAAAGTGGTAGAGACAGAAATAAAACGGCCTCGAAGAAGAATTGTAATAAAACCATTCCGAAAAGTGGACTGTCCCTTCGGCAAGATATCGAAGAAACGCCTAAAGAAGTGACCGCGAAAATGCAATCAAACGTTAACGAATCTGTTCCTAATATTCATAGAGAGAGCCATTCGGAAGCGAGTATACAAGGTCAAGAAATACAAGAAGAAGCAGAAAGAGTTGAAAAACCGGAAGAGAGCGAAAACGGTTATTCAAATTCTGCTTTCAATGGTGATATGTCGGAATCGCTTTCCAACGAAATGATTGAGTTAGCACCAACAGCAGAACCACCATCGCATCGAAGCTGCAATACAAAGTTTGAAAGAGAGTTCAAACCAAGTGGCGATGAGGAGACTTATGAAGAGAATTGTACATTGAAAAATATATCAACAAAAACAAAAGAGGAAAACCCAACACAGTCTCGAAAACGAAGAAATAAAGAAAAAGGACATTTTCGTGATGAAGACTTGAATAAAAGCGGTGCAGACTTAGCAAAGCAAGATTCAGGAAAACTTAGCGATGAAACAATAAATGCACTTGTTGATGAAACGTTGGACAAGAATGAAGTGCAACTGCAACTGGAAGACTTTGAAACAATAGTTGATATGACCGTTGCTTGTAATGATGAAACTATAACGACAAAGTTTTGATAAGGAATTTAATTTTTTATCGTTTATGCTATTTGCTGTGAGTTCACGGAATACTATATACTACATAAGCTATGTCCTTCGGAAACTTGGTGACTTAAATCTATTTTTGATACGGGAAATTTGATGATGAATCTCTCTTTTTCCAAAATGTAATATTTGATGTTTTCATATTAGTGTGAAAAAGGTCTTTTCTAGAAATCAGATATATTTATGAAAGATATATCAAATTATTACTTGAGCTTTTGACCTTAATCGACAAAGCCAAGTAGCAGAAAAAATCAAATTTAGATGTTATACAAGATAAATAATGAGCACACACTAAATGTAAATATATAAGAATAAAGAATTAGGTCTATCAAAAAGGTTGTTTGGAATTAATATACGCTTAGTTTGCACTTTGAGTGGTACGGTTAAAGTATTTTAAAAACAGGCTAAACCAATTATCGTATATTCCCATCTTCTATTTTAAAATACTGCCCGCCTCGATTAGAATCTAGCTTTTTCGCGGGCAAACTTTTAGTCTTGTATAATCAATATATATTAAACGGTTCATAAATTTTTGTTGCTGCTGAAAAACACTGAGCAGATTACACTGAACAATCAGAAAATCGATGTTTAAGATTATATTTCCTGATAACAGAAATCATTTGGTCTGGAAGCACTTTAACGTTGAAATTCTCGATCAAATCTAAGAGATTGCAATGATTGCTTGGTCTCGATGTTAGCAAAGAAATTTTATAGCAATGCTTAATTATTTTGTCTTAGAGTCAATGGTGTAATGATTGCTATTATTTGCAACTATATGAACACGGAAATCGTTATTTTGCAGTTCGGTTTCTGAACAAACCTTAATTTAATTGGAGTTAGCGACCAGTGTACAACGACGATTTAAAATTTATTGAAAAGCAAAATTTCATGCGTTTTTTTGTGTAACTTCAAACACTACAGTCCGCTGAGGTGTTTTCAGAGTTTGACACGATAAATAAATCCAAGCAACGGAAGCAACCAAAGCACAACGTCGACTTAAAATTTGTTGAAAAGCTAAATTTTATGCGTTTTTTTTAGCTAAGTACAAAATCTATAAAGACTATATATACAGGTCCGCTGAGGTGTTTTCAGAGTTTACTATATCATGAACTTCATGACACGATAAATAAATCCAAACAACGGAAGCCGTAACCAAAGCACAACGTCGACTTAAAGTTTATCGAGAGCTAAATTTTAGGCACTTTTTTCGTCGGTTAACTACAAAAACTCTAGGTCCAGATGTTTCTCAGAGTTTACTAAATCGTTAGCTAATGAAACTATAAAGAATTCCAAACAAACAACCAACGTTATTATATATATGTCAGACATCAACAAAATGTTTCAGTTTACCTAAAATCATTGGAAATTTTATCAGTTGAACTATATTGGTAAATAAACAGCAGCATCACATCACGTTTTTCGAACAATATTTTGTAAAAGTAATATTTCTCACGACAGATGTTATGCTAAACTAAAGCGGAACCAAGAGTGGACTTGAATTTAGATGAGTCAGTCAAACCGGCTTTGCCGGTTATACTTTTTTAAAATATAAGAACCGAGGTTAAAAATGACCAAGATTTCTAAGCTTGTTAAAATAAACCTGGTTAATTTGCCAGTGAATGAGCTAAAATATTTATTTCATATACTACGAAAATCATAAAGCTGATAATTGCGCAGCTGTTTGTCTATAATTTTAAAAGAGTTTCCAAACGAAAATTTAGTTACGTGTTTACTTAAGGGAAAAGCTTTGGAATCTCGGCTGAAAAAACACCATTTGGATAGCAAACCGTGACCCAAGTTTACAAAACTGACGTTCAAAAAAGAAAACATTCATATCAAAATGAGTACGTAGGTGTTTCCGGATTTTGGGGTGACTAACTGAATAAAAACCATAATAAAAGCCTGGATAATAAACGAATATGAGAATAAGTAATGAGGCATCATGATAAAAATATCCCTAAAAAACTTTAAAAAATAACGCCAACACTGAATTTTAAACTCAAAACCAAAAAGTTTGAAATACATTTAATCATTTTTAATTTTTCATTTCGTGCGTTTGTGTACTTTTTAACCATTATTTTGCAGTAAGGTTATTCCGTGTCCGGCCAAGTTGTTTTATCACGCGGTTAGCCTGTTTGCCTTTCTATTAAAGCCGATCAAGACGTATTTACTTTTTTGTTAAAAGATTTATATGCAGATCAAAGACTGCTTTTTTGTTTCTTCCGTATCCCATCCGAACTTGCCCGAGTTGCGTGCTCTCCTGGTTGAGGGGGAATATAGTCTTGTTTGTAGTCATTTGGTAGAGAAAAGCGAAAGAGGTTTTGAAAGGAAAAAATCTGTTTGGGGACAGATACAAAATCGTGGCTTCTAACAGATGGGAGGTTTAGCTTTGGTGTAATGGATGTTTCAGCATTTTTTATTTTAATCTTTAATTCCAAAAATATTATAAACATTCATTAAGTTCACTACTACTCAAATTCCTGTAAAAAACCCGAAAACCCTTGCTTTTCCTCGCAGCTTTTACCCTCTTAAACCTAATAAAAAGTATGGAAATATTTAATTATGAGTTCTTCAGATGATGGGAAATTGGAAATTTTAAATATTCATTGTGATATAATCCGAAATGACTCGAAATTTGACTTCACCGATAAAAATTAGGGTAAACTAAACGAAAAAAGCAAAGTTCTCTTAAATACTTATATAGAAGAAACTTCATTGAAATCAGAAATAGAACTATAAAAATTATATACTAGATATATCTGAACAGACATAACTAAAATGTTGCTGAAATTAAAAAGCGAAACAGTTATTGTTTATCATCAGGATACCAAAACTGTGTGCGATTTTCCGATCGAAATTTCATTTTACTAAATATATAATAACTTCCAGTCCTTATTACTAACTATAGGAATTTCATTTTACTAACTCGAAATTCGCTGTTACCAAAATTGATACCAAAACTGTGTGCGAGTCTCCAATTGAAATTTCATTTTACTAACTGTATAAACTTCCAGTCCTTGTTACTAACTCGAAATTCCTTGTTACTAATTCGAATTCGTTGTTGTAGCTTTCGAAATTCTTTGTTGGTAACTCGGAATTCGAGTTAGTAACATAAAATTTCGACTTAAGAAACTCGAAATTTTTCAGTAAAAAAAAAACGGTAAAATTTTGAAAAAAAAGACAAAAGCTTGATGTTCCTTACAAGCCACCGCTGGTTGCGGCTCCGTTAAAGTATTACTAAAGCATAATTTATGGGAAGATAGGCTTTTTAAACTTTCTGACATTTCATAAAGAACTCAATAATAATAAGGATGCAAGACATTGTAGAAAGAAAATGGTATCAGGAGATTTTTATTACTCCTTCCTTTTTGACTGGCATATACAACGTATATAGAAGTATAGCAGTTAGTCATAATCGGAACTTTGTCATTTGCATAACATTTTGTATTGCTAGTGTAAAAAGCTGGTGACTAAAGGCTACACATCAGGGGTACCATGTACCACAGATTGATGAAACACATTCTTAATCACTCACACTATACACTATATGTTTAAAAATTGAGTAAATGTAGTCAGGAGTTGCAGGGGCGGAGGAAGGTACTTTTGAATGCCCAGGCCATGTTGTTCTAGCTGGACTATGGGCTGCGCATGCACCAAAAGGATGTAAAAATTGTTCAGGTTAAGGCCTGAGTGGCCGCCTCTGAGATGACATAGTCGATAAAAATGTTGGTTTTTTGTCACTGACTTGTGTATTTAAGCAAGACATTTCGGCTAACTGTTAAGCCTTCATCAGTTGAGAAAACCGCTTGATGTTTCAATTTAAAAAGTTTTTAAATCGCGCGTAACTTCAAGCGGTTTTCTCAACTGAGAAAGAGAGTAAGCCAAAATGTCTTGCTTTGAATATACAAGTCATTGACAAAAAAAACACCATTTTTATCGACTATATGTACTACACTGTTTTCTTATATTTATAAGAACGTCTTACTTTTGTGCCGAGGCTGAATGTTGTTAGATTTTATCCAGGGGGAAAAGGGGCGGGGGTACTCCCTATATTGGTATGATAGGGATGATCGTCGTACTTTTTAGGGGTCAAAATTAAAAATTGGGTATTTTTTAGGGGTTTTCAGAGAAAAATCATTTTTTCGTTTTCCTCCTGTTTCAGTATAATTTTTTT
>JAOBAY020079127.1:0-18965 GCA_025331085.2 Zoanthus sociatus
TATATAGTAGTGTTGTTTGGTATGGTATGGTTTGGTATGGCATGTAGTAGTGTTGTTTGGTATGGTATGGTTTGTTTGGGTATGGTATAATATGGTATGGTATGGTATACGGTTTGGCATATGGTATTGGATGGTAAGGGATGGTAAGATACCGTATCTTTTTCTCTAATTTAACACCCCTCTACATTAATATTAAAGATATTCCAAAAGTATCTACGCAAATAGATTATATGGTTTGGTATGGTATGGTTTGGTATGGTATGATATAATATTTTGGTACAGTATGGTATGTTATGTTAAGGTATAGTATAATTTGGTATGGTTTGGTATGGTATACGATTTGGTATATGGTATTGGATGGTGTGGGATGGTAAGATACCGTATCTTTTTCTCTAACTTAACACCCCTCTACACTAATATTAAAGATATTGCAAAAGTATCTACGCAAATAGATAATATGGTTTGGTATGGTATGATATATTTTGCTACAGTATGGTATGTTATGTTAAGGTATAGTATAATTTGGTATGGTATGGTATGGTATACGGTTTAGCATATGGTATTGGATGGTATGGCATGGTAAGATACCGTATCTTTTTCTCTAATTTAACACCCCTCTACATTAATATTAAAGATATTGCAAAAGTATCTACGCAAATAGATTATATGGTTTGGTATGGTATGGTTTATTTTGGTACAGTATGGTATGTTATGTTAATGTATAGTATAATTTGGTATGGTATGGTATGGTATACGATTTGGTATATGGTATTGGATGGTATGGGATGGTAAGATACCGTATCTTTTTCTCTAATTTAACACCCCCCTACATTAATATTAAAGATATTGCAAAGTATCTACGCAAATAGATTAATGTGCATCAATTACCTCTTTGGCAATTGCTTTTGTGTCGATCTTCATGTAATGCTTTCTCATTTTCTGAATGGTGACAACTGACTGTGCATGTGCATAGATTCCAAACATTAACTTGTCCTCTATTATTAGTGGATCAAGGGCTTCCCTTTCCTTCGACTGCAAGATGGAAACAAATGAGTTAAGTTAGGTGAACTGGCCGGAAATGCAGAGCTGATGTTGGGGAGCCCAACGACCTCACCTACTACTGGTTCATCATCAACTTAATAAGTTTTTTTTTCTATTCCTAGTCAGGTCAAAGCAATAGTCCAAAATTTCCCATTAATGTTTCATATCAATACTTAAGCACTAATCGAAATTCTCGTATTGTGTAAGAATACATCATGGATTGTAGTGACAACTTCTCTTTTAACTCAGTCATGTTTATGGAAATCTTAACAGGTTCTTGGTGGTAGAAATTAGGGTTGAGGAAGCTTCGGGCTTGCATGGCTAAGACCTTAAATTTTTAAACTTAGAGAAGAAATTGAATTTTGGAACAAACAATAGTTTTAGTAAACGGCCTTTGAGCACCCAGCTCAGTTTTACAGTCTTAAGTAAAATAAAAAGTAGAAGGTTGAGGATCAAGCTATAGCAAGCTAAGCTGAACTCATCTTAGCATCGTTCAAAAAAGATTGGGAAAGTGAGCAAAGCAAAATGTAATGAGGTTCTGCTAGTTATTATTAAAAACGACGAAGAAAGCTTCCTTATAAAAAAGTAAAAAAAAAACATTGTTTTTAATTAAGCAACTTACTGTCATTTGCTCATCATCAAAATAAGGAGCCTGAAAACTTCCGACATAATTTGGACCCAGATAAAACATGGCACCAGCACTTTGAGCTGAAAGTGGTTCCTCCATTAGATGAGTAGGTCCGAGTTTCCAAAGCAAGCGTGAGCATCTTCTGTTAGTTGGTGCAGTCCCAATATAAGCCATGATGTAGGGTGCAACAATAGTTGTAGAGGCATTGGGAACTGCAGGACTTGCTTGAATGTAGCGCAACTGGATAGAAACAATACTTATTGAAAAGTTCTATAAAAAGTTATGACTTGAGTTACCAAGTACCTAAAATCAAATGACGTTAGAATCTATAGTTATAGTCAATATATAATTATTGTAATATGCGTTGTATTTTCTTTCCCAGATGGTTTCTGTTTCTCTTAGACTGTGCTCGCGTGGTAAAATCCATTTTGATTTGATTTCTGATTGGCTACGTAACACTGCTAGTCCCTAGTTTTTGCATTAGCGTGTGGTTTTTGAGTCTTGAATTATAAAATGTGATAGTCAGCTTCCTTGCTTACTTTTTAAGTCCGCCATCATTTTTTCTCCAAAAAGTCCACATAAGCGTAATTAACTAAAGTGATGAGAATCTGGGGTGCTTTGAAAATGGATCTGAACAGACATACCGTAAAATTCCGAAAATAAGCCCCAGGGCTTATATTTTTCAAAGGGCCTTTTTGAGGGGCTTATTTTTGGAGGGGCTTATATTCGGAGGGGCTTATATACAGAGGAAAATTTGCATTTCAAAATTGGCTAGGCTTATACTTGGAGGGAAATTTATGGCAGTAATTTGCACAAAGTTTTTTACTGAAACTCGCGTGATGTCTGCTACATGACCCGGACGTAGATCTTTTAAAAACTCAGCCAAGCAAAGAGTGAAGCATGAACTTCGCAAACATCAATAAACTATGAACTTTATTGACATTTGGTATACGTAGTAATTCTTTTGAAAACAAATAAAGTTTTGTTCCTGTAGCACTTTTGCTTTGTTTAATTTTGCATTTAAAGGGAAATTTCCAAGTATAAGCCACGGGGGCTTATATTCGGAGGGGCTATTTAACGGAAGGGTTTTTGTGTTTCAAGCTTGAGGGGCTTATATTCGGAGGGGCTTATACATGGAGGGGCTTATTTCGGAATTTTACGGTAACTAGAATACTGCTGAAAATAAATAGCAAAACAGTTACTGTTCATCAGCAAAATAGCTTAACTGCCTGCAAATCTACCATTGGTTTCGGCTGATTAAATTTGTGTTCTTTCTAGCATGAAGCATGTGAGGACATCTCGAAACGAGATTAATATTGTTGTTCAATTTCTATAGTACAGTTCATCCTGTATTGCAGTAAGCAATGATGAAGGCAGATTTTTCCTTAGAAATAAAGGTAAAGCTTGCTCTGAAAGTGTAATTAACCGTCTTTCACTATAAAATATTTGACTACCTTTGCAGTTGAAACGTAATTCCCATCCACAAATAATGTGACAGTACTGTTTCTAATCATTGCTCTGTTGAGTACCACAACAACATGATGCCATCGTCCTTCCTCCAGTAAACTGTCGCTCAGAAAACGAGCTTCTGTGTGATCCTTCTCTCGTCTTGCTTGATGGTCTTGTCCTTCTTCATTTGCACCTTCCTCTGTGCAAACCTACAAGTAAAGACAAGTGTTGTAAACAAGATGTATCGTAGCAGGACTTCACTTAAGGTGTTCAAGAAAAGTTTCGATTATGTGGGAGTTTGGGGAGTGGGTCTAGAATTTGAAAGTTGGGTTCCCCCTATTCGAAATTCCTGGATCCGCCCCTGCCTTTTCATCATCATGCTTGAGGCCTTGTTGCAAGAATTCTGCACTGGTTGTCCCAGAAAACATCTGTATGTTGATAACTCAGCCATCTCCTCAGACTCACTATATGACTGAATGGAAAAGCTGCAAAAGAGGAACACGAATTGCAGTCAAAAGATCTTCATGTCAACATTTGCAAGGCTAAGATCTTGCTGTTTAGGTCCAACATGAATTCACTATGTGACTCGGGGAAGTATCCACGTGTTTTGTGCTGAAAGGGCATTAGGAGTACCACTATTTTCTGTGGTCGACGTTTTCACTGAGTCAGTAAGATGTGCAGCAACATACACTGAAGGTTGACCCTCTGTTCAGCAGATGCCTAGGTACAGTGGCCAAATTGACAACTGGCCATGTGATCACGTCATTGCTGATGATCAGCACCTTAAACTAGTAAAATCCTTCTACTAACCAAGTGATACCATCGGTGCTGGTGGTGGCTGCAAGGCTAAAATAATTACCAGAGTGACAGCTGCCTGGGGGAAACTCAGGGAGTTACTTCCTGTACTCTAATGCAAAAGCTTGTCACTCACGACACAGGAAAGAGTGTATGTTAGTTGTGTTATGAGCTCCATGCTATATGCAGGCGAGTGCTGAGCCATGAGGAAGATTGACATGGCAAGATTGGAGAGAAATGAGCAGGCTACGCTAACATGGATAATGTAGTGTCAAACCTAATGAAAACACCACCATAGGTGTCTTTGCATAAAGCTCTTGATCTAGAAATTGCCATTTGTTGCGTGCAGTTTCTGTGGTTCGGCCATGTGGAAAGAGTATCATGCTTGATCTCTGCCATCCAGAAGGGATCACTGGCCATAGAAGAAGGGACAGGCCAAAGAAAACATGATCCGTAGTGGTCAACAATGACTTGAGAATGACCGACCTCACTGCAAATACGAGAAGGAATCACAGTATGAGGAAGAAAACTGCAAATAAAACAGGCGATGTTGTACGCAACAACCAATGGACTGTAAACGAAATAAATGGAAGAGAGAGGAGCCTCTCAACTAGAGATTTTAAAATCGTTATTATGAATAAGAATAAAACCTTCCTCTAATCGCTATTGTACAAATTTCAATAATTCTATGGAAACATACCATTAGCATCTTGTCACGAGCCGATATACTGATTGTAAGACAAGGTACATTGTGCACAGTGCTATCCAAACTGCGAAACTGTCTTGCAATGGTCAGCAGTCTCACAGGGTGAGGATCGTCATTGGGTGAACTGTATCGGTCAATACAGATCCAGCTAGAGAATGTCAGTCCTGCCTGGGGTGGAAATATTCTTTCTCCTGTGCCAATACCAGGAACCGCACTCATCACAGTGGGGGCTGCCACTACTGCTCCAACAGCTGCAATTCCTGCTCATGAATGAATCAGTATATTATTAGATCCTATTATTAAATGGCACCAATTAAACAACAAAGCCCGGAAGGGCAGCTTTACATTTGTTTACAGAATTTTCAAGATTACAGCAATGTTGTGCATTGATTAAAAGTGGAACTTAACAGAAGCTTGAAAAACATTTTGGTTTCAATTGTATTGCAGTCTGTGATCTTTGCAAATCATCATAAGAACGTGCATCATGCCAGTCTCACATGAATTTTTGTTAAGTATGGAGTAGGTACAATACATAATGTAGGCAACCAAAGATTAATTTGTTTCCTGTCATTGCAGTAAGTATAACAACAAGCTGATCTTAATGCTCTGTGAGACCTTCCGATGTCAATAACTACTGTTTTTTCATTAAAACTCAGCTACTACAAGACAAAATTTCAATCTTCAATAAGTTTGCTCACCTTCAGAACAATTTCTAACTTTAACTTAAGAAAAATAAATGGTAAATGATTTTCAATACATTACTTTTCAGCTAGTGTACAAAATGTTAGACTGCTTTTGTTAACATGAAACTATTTAAGAATAACTGACGTCTCAGACTTCTTATGTACAGTTGGTTTCTCAGATCATTAAAATAAAAGTTGCATAGGATCAAAAATATTATAGATCTTTAAATCCGCATATAAAAAAAAAAATAATGAAATTAACTACACTTACTTCAGAGCGCAGGAAAAATAAATTGCTATGAAATGAATTGTCACAATTTACCAAGAGGATTAAATAACATGAACCATAGTTACCCATGTTCTCAACTCACACCATCGGGAAAAAATGTTTATATCAAGTAAATATCACGAATCAACTGACAGTCCAATACTTAAACTGGATTTAGGTATTGGTAAGAAAAATTTTCTCAACTGTTTGTAACATAATAAAATTGCAGTGTTTAAGCTATTTTAATCAAGAAAAACCTTTGCAATGATTTTGTACTTTTTCTTGTTTACCTGGTGCTGCTTGAGGGGCAATGGCGGGTAAAAAAAGACAACCAAATCCATCGATACTCATGTCAAATTCCACAAATGGAGGTGTATCTGTTGATCCATGGGATCTAGCGTCTCTTGGCGTTGTCATAGATACCAAACACTTAACCCTTGTAAGGGGAACTGGACCGCCTCCATGGCCTCTTGGAACTTCCTCATCCTCAAAGGATTCAATAATATCGCCGCTTGTCTGGCTTCCATTATGTTCTATCTCACTGTCAACTAATCTGTTATCATCCATCAATTCAATACATTTTGTGATGTTGAGCTCACTCACTGAAGTTAATCTCTTGATACGATTGGGTTGTACGTCTTCAGACGAACCTGTTTCCGAGTTACTTTCAGAATTAACAATTTCATTTGAGTCTGATTCTTTTGATATGCTAGTGTCTAAAGAATTAGCAGGTTGTTCATTAACAAAAAATCCACAATCATTGCTAAACGAAGTATTTTCAGAATGTTTTATTGGAACAGAGGAAACAACATTATCTAAAGTACTGTCATCACTTCGTGATGGACTATCACTCAAATCGTCCACACAGGATTTATCATGGTTTGATACAGGGGTGGCTTCACTATTCATGTCTAAAATAACCATATCATCTCCTTGATCTATACTTGTAACTCCTTGTTCACCAAAAGTGTCAATATCGACACCATCTACAACTGTACCTGGTACAGGACTACAAGTTGGTGAGGAGTTGTCACTGCTACAAAACAAAGCCTTCGGATGGCCACTAAAGCCCATATCACAGTTGTTTTCAGCATTTTGCCTTCGTTTTCGATCTCGCTTTCGTGCAGGTCTAACTGGAGTTTCCTCTTCCATGTCACTTTGATCCAAAGTGTCTTTCTCAACAGCAGATGCTTCTTGAACTACACTTTGTTGTGTAGTTTTGTTATCACTACGAACAAATTCAAAACCAGATCCTTCATCAAAATCTGAATCTTCCCCTGAGCTCGACTCTAATCCCCCCTGCACAATACTTAAAGACAAATTAACATCTTTGTAAGACAAAGTACTTTGGCGTGATTCCGCCGTTCGAGGTCGCTGGTGTGCTGAAACTCGACGGGATGCATCTGTGAGTCTTTTTGTTGTTTCCTCCGAAAGTTTTCTCACTCGTGGATTATTGTCCGTAATATCAGTGTGTTTAGGTTCATTTTCAATATCTGTGTCATCTGTTTCATCATTCTCTGGCTTATCTTCCAAAGTATCAAGCGCTTTTGAAAACAGAGGTGAACCAAGTCGAAGGAAATCCCTGGAAGAGGAAAAGTTCTTTTGTATTTTTTGTTTGTAATAATAGGGTAACTCGTTCTCAAACGAAATTAATAACTACGAAATACACTACAGCTGTAACCAGAGTAGGCACCATATGTCTGATTACTGATCAGAGTCGTCATTTATGTGGGAGTATTTTCTTAACATCACACTAATTTCTATTAGCTTTCACTTCTTTCACTGGAAGGCAGCTTTATAGGTTTTTCGTTAGTGAGAACAGCTATTTAAATCGACTTGTTAGTTTAATATCATGATTATGCTTTTGTTGAGATTTCCTACAAGTGCAACTATTGATAAGTGACTAGTTATTCTATAAAAACTTACCTTATTTGTTGAGTTAGTAAACTGATAGCATTAATCCTTCAAATTGTATTGCAAGCTTATAAAACGGAACCATGTTGTTGTCTAGTTGTTATAAATATCAATCAAATCATCACTGATCACGTTGTTATCGAGGAGTAAAAATTTCGAAGTTGACAAAATTACATAGACTAGCTTGTAGTGTGTAAACTCTGATGACTTTGTAAGTCGTAAAATGTTTAGTATTAAATATATCAAATCAAATAAACCAACCTCTAACATTTTAATATTCAAAGAAACTGTGACTGTAATTTTCGATTTGATGAGAATACTTAGGGTTAGCAAAATGAACTGCATTTTCAAAATATTGACCAGCATGAAAAGGATACTTGCAACTGGAGACAATTAAACTGTAAAACAGATACCTATTGCTGATTGTAATCTAAACCAACGTACAATTCTTGATTTCAAATTTAGAAATTTGCTTCGTGACATGCAAAATGAGGAGACATCAGAAAATATTCAAAGGGTATCATTGTTCAACTCGAAAGTAATTTGTTTCTACACCATAAGACTGTATCCACCAAATATATATGACTTATTTCTCAATGAAAAACAAAAACATAGTGCTTAATTAAAACATGGAGGTCGTGAGTCTAATCCTAGTTCTATTTTTACTTTCTAGGACTAGTTTACTATATCTGCTAACAGCCATGTGACAAGTTATGCACACCTCAGTGTGTTAAACCTTCCACATACTTAACATTGGTATAAATGCTTAATGAACTTTTTCCCACATTTTTGAAGCATGTCAACAGATATTATACATGGAACTTAGGTAAATATATTGATACATACATAGCCAGACAGAAAAACAGAGACAGACATACGAACAGATAGAGGGATGGATGGATAGATATTTATATTACCTTAGCACTGTGGGAGTCAATGCTTGAGAAGAAAGACGCTCAAAAATCCTCTGAAGGCCCTTGTGCAAAGGATGGTCTTCGTTAGAAAATGCTGCCTCACAACGCAACAAAAGTTGATGTGGCAGTCCGGCCTCGCACATAACTTGCTGGTTGTGTTCTGATTTCAACATTTGCTGGATTTTTGATATCCAATGTAACAGGAGTTCTAGACAATCCTAAAAAGGCAAAAAGAGCTCTCTTATTTTTCGAAGAAAGGTAATGGTGACCATTAAAATATAGTAAATTTGATCTAAATTGGGAATTAGCAGGTTAAATCCCACTACGTGTTTCTTTTTTCATTTTTTTTTAATTTTAAAAATGATTCCTGAATTTCAAAAATTACTATCATGGGTTAAAATTGTTTATAAGACATTTTCTTTCTCAAAATAAAAATTAACTCACTTCTAAAATTGTAACCTCTGTGGTTTCTGGGCACGTTGATTTGTTGCAAACAGCAGGGAAAAGATCCACCATTGCTGTCAGTGCACCAGGATGATAAACATGTGGTACATGAATATTCGGATGGAAGAAGCCGGAACTAACAAGATCGGGAGGGCTGTAAGTTGCAGACCCTACACTAAATGAGTCTGTTGACATGTCAAACAAGTTCTTAAACATTTCATTTGCTGCGTATAACACACCAGTAGGTTCCAGATCAAGATTGTCATCGTTCACTTCAGCAATAGTTGAAGACGCCACAGATGCATCACTTGCTTGTGCTGCGAGTACTGGATGTTGGCTTGCAACAGAACTCTGCTTCTTAATTTTAAGTCGCTGTACAAGAATCTCGTTTCCACAACACTGAGGTATTTCTGTGACTGTCAAGTTAAAGCAACCAAGAAGCCTTATTGTGTCTGACAATCCACGAAACCTAACCTTTGAACAAAAATAAAGGCAAAGGTTCTTCAAGAAAAATACAAATAATACTAACAGCCATTTATTCCAGCTTGCTAAACCTAAAAATCTATGACACCAAATATATCCTAAATTAGCCTATATAATTAATGTGAAGAAGTTCTTTTTAACACGAGTTTATTTAGTTTTCAGTTAAACTCCCCTTGCTTAACTGACCTCAGGTCATTCAATATCATTTATAATCTGTACAAGACAACACCACTCTAATCGCACGAGCAGAACACTCAAGTTTGCTTGTATGTAAAGAGGCTCTTTTGGCCAAATATAAGTCCTCAATTTTGAACTTGGGATTTGCGGAGTCAAAAGACTAACAATTCTTTTAACAGTACTTTAATGTATTTATCCATATTCCTTTCTAAGATCATTGTAGAACTTCTCATAATTGCCGCATTAATGACGCATCACATCACCATTATTTGCTTCGTGCATCACTTTTAGCTACACTTGTTACTCTATACTGAACTTTTATTTTCTTTTCTCTTTGTAATCAACTTTGTGTTACCTTTATTAGCTTACAGATTTTGTAAATATCCAATATTCATGTCAACTGTGTTTCTAACTAGTCAGCATAATCTAGTTGTATGTAAACTTGTCGGGGATTTGTTGGGTAGGCCATCCACCAGCTATCATATTCAGCTAAATAAAGCTGCTGTTGTTGTAAAAATAAAACACTCTAGAATAGCGATCCTTTTTTTCAGATTAGTATTCGCCCTATGCCCACTTTGGTTGAAAGTTCCACAAGCACCTTCCAAAATGAATAGATGATAAGAGTCATAGAAATCAAAAGATAAATCAATCTACATATGAACCAAACTGCTAGTCAATGCTCACCTCATCCATAAAAAAACTTTTGTTCGTTGGCTCATCTTGCATAGCAGCAGTCAGCACATGAAAAGCTTTCCTGAGCAATGCAAGGATATCTTCCCTGCAACCTAAGATTGATAATATGGCCAGTTACAAGTGGGGAAGTGAGAAAGAGTGCTTAACAAATGGGATTTTCAAGCTTCATGAAAAATAAAATTCAGATAACACGCATGTGTACAAACACTACGTTAATGCCTGTAGCGACAAGAAATGAGCACTAAAGCCAAACACCTTATGCGTCAACATTTCACACAAACGTTTTTTATCTCTTTCAATTAAGTCAATGGTGAAGAAGCTTATTGAAGGATGGGGAAAAACCTGGGTATGGGGAAGTGAATGGTGGTTTGTAGCCGTCGCAGTGGGTATATAGTGTTGATGATGATTCATAAGGAAACCAGAATGATGAAATTCAAAGAATGCAAATGTGGCTGATCAAAGATGATTAACCTACAATGAATTGGCAAACAAACAAAAATTACATAGTGATTTAACAATACTAGCATTGAATCCATATAATTGCATCTTGGCCTGAAAACGCTATAATTATAGTTAAAGGAGCGCTTATAAATGCAAAACCAAAGAAGTGAAAAAGATCAAAACAGATAAGACAATACTTGGGCAAAGCTCCACTTGACATCCTAAAACAGCTGAAGAAATACCACTTTGTTCAGGTGTCTTCTATAACTATAATTGATAATGCACGTAAAATACAACAAAATAAATTAATGTTTACCACAAGGGGAAGGATAAAGCTAAAAACACTGTAAGGGTGTGTGAGGAAAAGCATCTTTCTGATGGTGAAAAGTTTAATTTGAATGTTCAGAGATTGGTTTTCAAGTAAGGTAGAACACTAGTTAAGGTTTTTGTATTCCATTCAGTCAAATAAGGTTAAGTAATTTCTTTAAAAACAACTCAAATGCCCGCATTTGTGCCCTTCTCCAAACTATTAATGCTGTGCCTAACTCAAATGTGCTCTGCTAAACTTAATGAGACCTGGCATGCAAAGATAAAGTTACTGTTCTTAAAATGATTAAAAAAAGATAAGCGAGTAATGCACATGGCTTTGTGTTGCTAAAAAACACTTCAAAACAGCTGATGTTTTAACAGTTTAGTGTTTTGCTATGTCACCTATTTACAAGAAAGTCAGATTTTACTCTTGGGAACAATAGATCTTAATTAAGAATAAAAACAAATAACAGAAGGTGGAATAAGCCACTTACTGCCTTCCCACACAGATGAACATGGCACAGCCAAACACCCCTCCATTCCAATGAGAAGTGACATAACATAAACAAAGCCTCCAACTTCTCGAAATACTTCTCTTGTGTTGGGATCCAAGTCAAACACTCTCAGCAAAGCATGAAGCACATCAATCTTTAGCCTTACCTCTGACTGAGATGCTGTGTGCATTAGACCCAAAAGAGTACCTGTAATGTTGGAAAGAAATGAGACAATTTGTGAGCCTGTCACAATTAAATATAAATCAGGATAATATGAATCATAATAGCATTTTGAAACAAAGTTCAAAAGAGACGACTTACAGATATTGTACACCAGTACTGTAGAACCACAATTCAGAGCAAAACTAGCATCCCCCACAGGCAAGTCATTAAAAAATTCTATTTAGTTGTCAAAGGGTTAGTGTTATCCCAGTTTAACTCATACTTTTCTCACTTTTCATATTTTAGAACAATTTAATAAACATTTAAACCAATTTCATAAATTAAATAATCCAAGAAATTAGTTCGGGATTGTTTAAATGGCAAAAAATTTCCCTAAATTAATATGACAACAAAAATAACTTCTTACTCAGATCATCGCTTCCACCACTTAAAATTAGCTCATGAATGATACGTAAAGCATCTGCTCTCGATCCAGGATTTGGCACCATATTATGAGCACAGCGGGCTCCCCCACATTCTCGGAATACTGTGGCATTCTTTGGGTTTCCTTCCAAAAGGAGCCTGAGGCAACCCATTAGTAGTAAAGGGTAATCTTTCAGCTGTGGCGACTCAAGATCCGGAACCAAACTATTTCTATAGCTGTAAGCCTTAGTCTCATATGAAGGTGATGACACTCCGTCTTTACCTAATAAAAATAATAATAATAAGAAGAAGAAGAAGAAGAAGAAGAATGATAATAATAATGATAATGATAATAATAATAATAATAATAATAATGATAATAATAATAGAAGCTTGAAGTGTCGCATTCTCATATTGAAGAGTGAAAGGTATGGAGTTGCATGCGATGGAACAGCCAGAGGGAAGTAGAATGAAAAGGGGGAAGGATGCAAGTATTTGGGGTTCTCAAGTAGGATGACCCACTAGATGAAAGCATAAAGCTTTGAATTGCAAATACCTTAAGAATGCTGAAACATATCTTGAAATCAAAGTTTAATGGAAGATATATGATGGCCATTGATATCTGGATAGTATCAAGGCTATGTTATGGTGTACACTAGGAACCCTCAAATGGAACAAAATCGAATTTGAAAACATAGATCGTAAACGTAGATCGAAAGACAAGGAAATAATTTATGTATGACATTCTATGGGATGCTGCACCCTTTGGCAATTACCAAGGTGATATAGTGATCGTGGACTAATTGGTGGGAAAGATGGTGTACCAGGTAAGAAATTGGTCTGTGTAAATATGTACAGTGGAGTGAAGAGCCTCTACGGTGAGAAATGAGAACCTTCTTAGATCAGACATGTAGCGCCAACAACCAAACAGTTTAGAAACATGATACAGCAAAAGAGAATAGAGGGATGCCAAATGGATGACATCAGGGACGAAGCATCAGATAACTGGTTGAAGAGGGGAAACCTGAAGAAGAAAATAGGAAGGTGATAACAACTGCTCAAAAAGTTTTGAAACATGTAACTTAAAAAAACTAAAAACTGTTATGTGTGTTTTTAAATATCTCTGTGGTGCTGCTTTTAAAACCTTTTGCCAGGAATTATCAAATCCTTCAGTTACAACTCTGCATTTTCTTGGTTAATCTGGCATCTTAATTACTGTCGAGAGAAGGAAGGCAGCAGACTATTCATATCATTACATTGTTGACCGCAGCATAGGACTGAGGACTAGACGAGGGGTATATGATCTGCTCTACTGTATGGGGCAGAAACAAGGGCATTGACAAGCACTTTAACCTCAACAAATTTGTTGGCTTGTGGCACGAGTATTGACATTTAACAAAAAATACAAAAAGAACAAAAAAAAAAGATACAAACATAATGAACAATAAAATAATATGAATTATACCAAACTCTTAGTCGACAGCATCTAACTTACCTAAGAGAACAGCTAGTTCATAGTTTTAATGTAGAGAAAATACAAAGTCAAAAATTAGAACAGATAATCTGAGTCACTTACCATTTTGTTTTTCCTTCAGAACATTAGCATAATGTTTGAGACAGTGTGTAAGGACCTCTAGTATACCAACATCACGAAAAATGTCTTTGTACTTGGGCTCACAAGTGAGGACTTTGAACATAAAGGACAATGCAACCAGGTGGCAATCCGCAACTCTGTGTAAAGGCCAGATGGTTGTCATCTCAGTTTTATAGTTTTATCTAGCATGTTGTAATCACATTGACTTCACTCTACAAGTTCTAAAGAACCACTCTCAACAAATATTTTGCATTTGGATTGCTTAATGGATGTACAATAGAGTGCCTTATAATAACATAATATATTAAGTGATCTGGTGTTTTTAAGTATTGAATATAGAAATAATATTAACTGATCTGGTGTTTTTTTATAATTTCATTTCGAAAGTCAAACTGGTTAGTTTACTTTTTAATTTATTTTGAGAACATCATTCTCCCTTCAATAACAAAATATATATTTTAGTTTTAACAGAAAATGAACATTCCATTCTGTTTGTAAAAATCTTTTGATTTAATTAGTTATTTATACTAAATAGTTTTGCTAAAAAGTCTAGATCTACAGTCCATCTCCTTTGTGGCTTAAAAGCAGGCAAAATCTACAAGGTATGAGTTGTTGCATTTTCTAACGACTTGGCAATGGGGCAAAATTCACAGCAATTAGTTGAATATGCAAACCAATTACACTCTGTTGTCCTAGGATGACTAAACAATAACTTTTGGTTGTCTCACGAAGATTTCAATCAATCCATGGATAAATTTCATACGGTAGGAAAGTGTTCAATAAAGTATTGATGAAATTGATGTTAATAAGTCAATCTTTCACTTACTTCTTGTTCTTAAACATTATACTAACTGACATCAGCTCTTGGCACGGAACCCAGTTTAGCTGTGTTATGACCAGTTCAAGTAACTCAAAAAGCTTTTCTTGAACTTCTATTGCTTTTTCTGGGGCTTTCTCGATGAATAAAGAGAGAGTGTGTTGTGGCTCAAGGATGAAGTAGTTGGCACCATCGTGTGAGTAGATATTATGGATGCACTCTAAGATTATCTTACAAACAAGAGTGTCTTTTGTCTGCAAAATTAATGTAAAAACTGCATCAACAACAAGAGAACACAGTAAAGCACGGCGATTAACTGACCATAGATTGGATAAATGTCCATCTCTGAAGACTATAAAAATCAAAGCTCAACAAAATAAGCATAAAATCACCTATCAAAGGTTAGAAAGTAAAGTTCTTTTTAGGTATCAGAAATTACTACAGTTTCTTTTTTAAAAGACCACCCATAATGGTAAAGTAAACAACTAGTACTTATTTGGAGATTATGGTAAAAAGGGTAATACATGGTACAAATGTCACCTTTTGAAAGGGTAGGATAATGGTTAGTACCTAATCAGAGGGTACAGTAAGGCTAAAGGTTCTATCTAAATGTGAGGATGTTGCAGGGCTAATAGGAATTCACCTTATTAGAGGGTATGCTTTAAAAGTAACAGTTATGAAAGGGAATAATGAAGAGGAAATAATAGGAGTAATCAACATCTTATCGGATGGTACAGTAAGGCTAAAGGTTCCATCTAAATGTGAGGATGTTGCAGGGGTAATTATAGGAATTCACCTTATCAGAGGGTAAGCTTTAAAGGTAACGGTTATAAAAGGAAATGATAAAGAGGGAATAATACGAATAATAGACATCTTATCGGATGGTACAGTAAGGCTAAAGGTTCTATCTAATCAGAGGGCATTGAAAGGTAATATTCACCTTATCAGAGGGTATTCTTTAAAGCTAATGGTTATGAAAGGAAATGATAAAGAGGGAATAATACGAATAATAGACATCTTATTGGATGGTACAGTAAGGGTAAAGGTTCTATCTAATCAGAGGGTATTGAAGGGTAATATTCATATTATTAGAGGGTATTCTTTAAAGCTAATGGTTATGAAAGGCTTGGGAATGATAAAGTGGGAATAATATGAGTAATAGTCATCTTATTGGACGGTACAGTAAGGGTAAAGGTTCTATCTAATCAGAGGGCATTGAAGGGTAATATTCACCTTATCAGAGGGTATTCTTTAAAGCTAATGGTTATGAAAGGGAATGATAAAGAAGGAATAATATGAGTAATAGTCATCTTACTGGACGATACAGTAAGGCTAAAGTTCTATCTAATCAGAGGGTACTGAAGGGTAATATTCACCTTATCAAAGGTTATGGAAAAGGTAACGGTTATGAAAAGGTAACCGTTACGAAAACTCTATATTGCTACTGTTGTAAAGCTTTAGCAATACCTGTAAATCAAATGGGTCATGCAAATAAAGCAAGTCTATCTAATATCTATCTGAAAAGGTATGATAAAGAGGGTGGGTAAGAGTAATAGTTACTTTATCAGAGGGTACAGTAAAGCTAAAGGTTTCTATCCTAACAGAGGGGGTTCCACAGGTAATAGTCATCTTATCGGAGGGTACAGTAAGGCTAAAGGTTCTATCTAATTAGAAGATGTTGCAAGAGTGAATCTCATTTCATCAGAGCCTGAAAGAGTAATGCCGATTTTATTAGAAATGAATTTTAAGATGCAGCAAAGGTACAATTTCATTGGCAGATAATTGGTATAGGTACATTGTTACCTTGAGGAACACAGTTTGTAGAACTTGAAAGGCTTCAACATTCCTGATGGTTAGATCTAAAAAGTCAATCAAAAAGTTGCTAAGTCTACCTTATATTCATGACAATAATATTATGGTTGTCCAAGACAAGTTATTTCAGCTTGTGGACAACTGACAATAATAATAATGATGTTAGAAAGAAAGTGTTCCTTGGGTTGGATGCTCAGAAAAATTCTGAGTCACTGACGGGAATTGAACACGCAACCTTCTGATTACCGGTCAGATGATCTACCCATTGCGCTACAAAAACTCATGAGGAGCTGGGTCACTGGTTGAGTTCTTGTACATTCCTGCTGGACTTGAAATGTGAGTCTTCGTAGCTCAGTGGGTAAAGAATCTGACCGGTAATCAGAAGGTTATGGGTTTGATTCCCGTCAGAGACTCAGAATTTTTCTGAGCATCCAACTCGAGGAACACTTTTTTTCTAACTTTATACCGAGTTGCATACTTTAATATAATAATAATGATGATGATGATGATGATAATTATAATAATAATAATTATAATAATAATGATAATGGATGTGTGAAATGATTGGCACACTCTGCAAGAGTTGGGATTCTCAAAACTTGGCAATGACAATTTAGGAGGGTGTAAGACCAACTTCCACTTCAAGAAAGGGCTACCCCAAGGCAACATCCTGTGACCACGCCTCTTAATGCTCTGTATCAATCCTGTAATGTGGATGTTGAAAGCTTCAGAGGGATTCAGGCTGTTTAAACCTGTTATGTGAAAGATTACCCAACTGCTCTGCATTGATGACCTAAATCACAATACAAGCTAGACAGAGCCATGACGGCAAACAAAAGGGCCATGAAAGATGTTGAATTAGTATGGAACAAGAAGTGCTCTGTAGCTCATATCAAGCACGGGTCACTCAGTGACACTGCCATAGGAAAGAAGGGCAGAATAATAAGTGACACTTGAAAGAAGGGCAGAATAATATGTTTGTAGGAGTGTCTGAGTATGTGAAGCAAAGGACAAGCTTGTAACGCTGGAAGCCTCTAAAGGGTATCTTCAAATACTGTCCAATATCTGGTCCAGTCCTCTGTCGGATTATCATAAGTGCTAACATCTAACCAACATGCCCTACCAATATTGGTGTATGCCATTAAGACACCGGAAGTCATCCATCAGCTTTAACTGACCTTCTTTACCTCCTACAAATATCTGGAGGCTTGAGGTCTACGAAGTCTGAGTGCAAGATACTAATGTGAAGGCCGCTTTCAAACTGTTCTTGAACTGAGATTACACCATCTTCACGACTGAGGTATTTGAAAGAAGTGAAATAGGAATATGATCCTTAGGAAGTAGGAATGGCTACTTGAAGTTTATGGCTAAGAACATGCGAGAGGTGTTGGAAGAGCAGAGATTGTCCTACTGCAAATGCAGATAACAGTCTTATCAAGTTCTGTGCAAAATCAGAAAGATAGCCCTGTACTTATTTCAAGCTTTGCTTCAAAAGAAAAAAAAGAAGGAGGAGAAGAACAAGAACAGGAACAAGAAAACAAAAAAGAAGAAGAAGAAGAAAAAGAAGAAGAAGAAGAAGAAGAAGAAGAAGAAGAAGAAGAAGAAGAGGAAGAGGAAGAGGAAGAGGAAGGAGATGAAGAAGAAGAAGAAGAAGTATGGGTCTGGATTACAAAGATACAGTTCAATGACATTGAATTAAATAATTTGAGGTGCTCTTATTACACACAGACAGATGGTACCACACATACTAAATTTAAAATGCTATCTTAACCATAAATGACCTTGGATCACAGTACAACTATCCAACATGGTACAAATCTAAGTTGTCTTGACCAACTTGGTCACTGATTGTGCACCATATGCATTTCTTGACAAATTATAGATGACCGAAGTTTCATATAATATTTATTGAGTCAATCAAATAACCAACTTTAGCTATTAGTTTAAGTGGTATTACACAGTTTACATGTTGAAGAGATCTACAGTTACCTCTTCAAAATGGTTGCAGTAGGGGTAAGTTCTAATTTAATTTAAAGGAAAGTAAGATTACCTTTACCCAAAACTCATGAATTACAAAGTTACTGTGTGACCTTAAAACAGAACTAAAATTACCTTTTCCTAAAGGTTGTGGAACTAGAAAGTTTGGATCTTGAAAGGGGTTGCCAAGGCTTGTGAGTGGCCTTAGTGGTACATGACCTATCATAACTAAAGAGGATACAAGATGTATCACATTTCGGCACGCTTCTCTGGCTTCTTCTTCAGTCATTTCACCAAGCATCAACAGCAGGTCCGTTAAAAATAAGTACCCATGACAACTTCGAAAATCAGCAAGGAGTAAATGAGATTTATCAGCTGAATCTTTCAGGCAACAAACCAAAGCAACAATCATCTCAATTAATTCAAGTGGGTTCACTGTTTGTACTCTTCTCATGTTCAAAATACACTGGGCAATGCAGGACTTTCCTGTAAATGAATAAAAAAGACATACAAAATCAAAATTAATGTACCTCTGTGTCACAATTCAAATCAACTTTGTCAAATTATTACTTTTACCTAACTGCCAATATTTTAAACTGTCAGTGTAAAATGTCAGAGCTTGACCAAATGAAATTACTCAGGAAAGTCTCTATTGTTAACAAATACTTATTGTGCATCCCTACTTTTCTACTTAATGTTTTAATTTGTATTAATTATTATTATCATCAATTGTGTAATTTT
>JAOBAY020079139.1:0-11013 GCA_025331085.2 Zoanthus sociatus
GGGACGGTTTGGCGCTTGTCCTTAAAAATCTCCCTCTTCAAATCTCCTTCTCAACTCTTTCACTATCCACCAAAATTCTAACCAGAATGCCCCCTTAAAGCTCTTTTTACGTCTAGTTATAACACTCCGAGGAAAAGAAAGCAAGCCTCGGTAGCAAGTGTTTCTGTTGGTTTTTAACATTTTCTATTTTGGCCGCGCAAAAGTTGGGGCCAAAATAGAGAATCGCGCCATAAACCAACGGAAACGCTTGCAATGCGGGCTAAAAGAAAGCGGTATGAGGTAGACACGAGAGGGGGTGGTGTGAGTAGATTGGGCATAACGGCGGGTAGAGAACTGTACGTTCTTATCGCCATAATATTGCGTTCACCTTTTTACCACAAAACACTTCAACAGGTCTTTCATAGGAAATTTGTTTTATTTCAATACAAAATCACTATCGATATCTCCAAATATTTTATGTTCAAATAACAGAGAATTTTAACACGTATCGTACTAAAAATCTTAGTGCGAACCTCTCGCCCCCAGATATCTTTTAACTATAATTTGAATTAGGCCTAAAGTTTTTTTTGCAAAATCTAAACAGTATAATGTCTTTATTTACAAAAATATAAAGCGCTTTTCTATTTACAATAAGAATAATTTTGCTAACTAAAATGAACGATATCGGTTTGTATTTTTTAAAAAAGTAAAACAACCGAATGCAGCATTATTTCATACCATTCAAGTCATAAAGACTGTTGATCAACAGAGGTCACAACATTGGGTTAAAACCACTAAACATACAACAATAAAAAAAACTATTTGGGAGTAACACCAAAGCTAATATAACGACCACAAACTGTTTTGTTTGTCTGAATACATTAAAATCGTAACACAAGACGTATACTGGTACTGTCCTCGTGTCCCGTAACACCAAACGTATACTGGTACTGTCCTGGTGTCCCGTAACACCAAACGTATACTGGTACTGTCCTCGTGTCCCGTAACACCAAACGTATACTGGTACTGTCCTCGTGTACCGTAACACCAAACGTATACTGGTACTGTCCTCGTGTACCGTATACTTGTACACTGCCCCTATACTAGTTTCAGAAAAAAACGCCGATACCCGGTGATACCAACATCAGGGGAAACCTTCGCTGTAGCTTCAATTTGCATACATTGTTTTTGTGAAAAAAAAAAAACTAGTCAATTCTTGCCACATGGAGGAAAATTTGTATAAAGTCAATGCAACAATCGTAAAAGCAAGTAGAAAGTTTAAAGTTGTAAAGTTAAGCGAAAAGTTATGGGTTGTAAGATGTGGATAAGACCTCTTCGGCGTTTCAAATGTAACTAGCAGACATGAAGCCTCGATCATTTCTGGTTTTCGAGAAAGTACAAACCTTCCCTTACGTTGTATAAAAGCTATCCGATACCCAGGAAGGGATGGTATGTACTTTCCCCAGAAATCGGGATTAACATATTAATAAAATTTCTTACTTTTTTTTAATTTCAAACGGAACTCAAACACTACATAAAAATAATTTTAAACATCAACTTCTAAATTGGATTCGTTGTCTGATATGGACGGTGAATGAGTTAATTCTGAACCATCTGCCGAGTCTCTCCGAAGATGTACAATGTGGGTCGACGAAGGCCGTGAACGTGATGCTGGGGTAGCAGACTGGGGAGACAGAACTGGAGATGGTGTGTCAAGCGGTGAGATGGACGGTGACCGCGTCACAAGGGGAGTTATGGCGGGAGTGAAATTCGGCGAGAGAGCTGGAGACGAGTAGGACGTTGAGGGGTGACTGATGGGAGTGCGTGGTAAAGACGACACAGATGAAAGCATATCCGTGGTGCGCATGCCGTCGGGCTGCCGATGAGAAACGTCGCTTGATGACATAATGTCAGGATGGAAATGAACTTCGTCTTTCATGCGACCGATTTCTAAAAACACATCAGCGAGCGGTTGGAATTGCGGGCCCCAGTTTAACAAGTAGTCCCAGTTATAGCTTCCTGAAAGTTCCTCTTGGCTGCCTACAATCGAACTGAGGGAACCGCCATAGGAATGGTGATTGCTTCCTTCGTCAATGTATGGCTGAGTGCCGTCCATAACTGAATCGTCTTCGTCCGCATCAACTTCGGCCAGTTTAGCATAGAGGAGGTTTCCAACATCCATACCACCATCTGCCTCCCCTCCCCCCTCGTCTCCAAAGACGTGTAAACTTTCTTGACTCTCAAGTCCTCGTATTAGACGATCTGTTTTATCAGTTCGATCTGATTTACTCTCGCTAGCAAAGCCGTCGACGTGTGTCGAGAAGATACCGCTTCCCTCACTGACTGTTAGCTGCGATATCTGATCATCATCTGGCTGTATCCCAGAGTCTGGAACGATTGATCCCTTTCCATTCTGCTTTTCAGAGTACACACTTGCTTTATCTCCAACGACGAGAACAGTCTGACTTCCTCCGAAGTCTCCACCTCTTCCGGAGCCCCGGCCACTTGACCCTGCATCTGTGGAAGCATTTGATGGTGAAGAGGATTCATCACTGGTTCTGTTTAGTGGAGTGAACTCATTGGGGATTACCCGCGAGCGGGACAGGTCCTCTTCTGATTGCCCCACATGGGCATAGTTAGCTGTTCCGTTTGGAGGTGCCGGAAGAACGGTAATTTCGTCAAACGAACCATCGAATCGAAGAGGTGGATCTGTTTTGTTTTTCTTTCTTTTTTTCCTTTTATATATAATCGCCCAAATCACAATTACCAAGATGAGGACACCAGCGAGAGATGCAAGCCCACCAATGAGCGACTTGGCTTGTTCCGAGAACTGCCCACCACTTGATACAGGAGGTGAAAACAATATTGTGATGGTAACATAGGCGACATCATACAATGATTCTTCCCTTCCAGAATCTGCTTGTACACGTAATTGTACGAGCTTGTCAGCATTACGTCTCAATCGATGGTGAGCCTTCTTTCCCTCATTTCTCTCAATGCTTCTCCTACCACGAGACTGTTTTGCTTCATCTAGAGTGCGGTTGACATATATTTTTCCAGACGTCCTATTCACGGCAAATTGATTCGTTTCAGGTTGACCAAGGGAGTAATACACCTCCCCATCTGGCCCACCATCTTCATCTACCGCAGACACTCGTCCCACCTCGTCACCAACTTTGGCATCACCATTTACTTCAAACTGATATTTTTGCTTTGTAAATTTTGGCTTATGTTCGTCGACACTACCAATGTACAGGGTCACCGTTACATTGTTAGACAGAGGCTGCACTCCTTCGTCAATTGCTTTAATTGTTAGAGAATATCTGCTTTTTATTTCAAAGTCGAAAGTTGCATTTGTTGTAATGTCTCCAGTGTGATTACTGATTAGAAACAGACCCAGTCCGTCCCCTCCAACTATCGAGTATACAACTTTTCCGTTTGACCCAGAATCTCTGTCGGTAGCAGTTACACGACCAACAGATGTACCAACGGGTGAATGCTCAGGGACCGTCAGTTTATCAGGTACTGAGAACTGCGGCCTGTTGTCATTGAGGTCGGTTACGTCGATGATAGCTGATACAATCTTTTCTTTAGAAGGATTCCCTACAACAACAGAAAATGTAATAAAATCATTTACTATAAACAGTGGATAGAAACAATTATATTTCAATGATTTTGAAAAAAGAATTTTGATTTGTGTTGGCTTTGTGATCAGCGGCACTTTAAATGCAGACATAATGCATCTCCATAAGCGTTATAGCTCAATGGGTAGATCACCAGAACGTGAACAGGGGGTCATGAGTTGTGCTATCTGCTAGAACCAAGTAAAGAGACCATCTCTCCATAGGTGCTCCTATAGCCCAATGGGTAGAGCATCTGCACATAATGAGAGGGCCTACTAGAATTATTCAAGGGTTCGACAGGGTTCAAAACATGAGCAGAGAAACAGCACTTTCATCTTCTGTTTTTAACACTGGGAAAGAATTCCTTTTATTCTCACTCACTCACTCAATTTAACCGCTAAAAATGTAATTATGCACAGAAATCTTGTAATCAGTTCCAGAAACAGTGCCTAATTTTTCTTTAGTTACATCTGCTTTCTTTCAGACAGTTTGTTTAAAACATAAAAAAAAAAAAATACCAGCTCCTATCATGAACAACTTCTGATAACTTTAATTACTACACTTCTTATTTGCTTTATTGTTTTACCCGTCGATTTTGTAAAGAAATACTATAAGTTGAAGAAACTGGCAGAAAATAGAAAATTAGGCTATCGCGTTGTTGGACATCTTGGAGACACTGAAAGTAATCTAATGACTTAAGACTTGCAAAACCAGGTGAGCGCGATAGCGGTGTAACTAAGGAAAATGGCTGTAATGACACACGTAGAACTTTGGTCCTAACGATTTTAGGAGACCCTTCAGTATTTTATGCCTTGGGCTGGCACCAAATAGAAATAGAAGCAATGCTACCCAGTCCTGAACTAAGTTTAGAAAATATTACCCAACCCTACTAACTAGTTAATGTTTTGGCTGTAGAATAAAACCAGACACAGATAGGGCACGGTACTGATATAAAGCCATTTGCGACTGGTCTCACTTCCCCATCCTTTGTCTTAATTCTCACCTGTGAGGTCATTCTTTTTTTCAGAAAAATGTCGAATTACCCAATCTTTTTATTAAAAAATGTAATACTCGACTCATTTCTTTTCGATGCCAACGCGTGGCATAAATTCTGAACAGTCCCTAACCGAATTAATATTACAAATCTTTTACCTTTGTTATTATAATTTCTACCAGTCATTGCATGCAACCTTTATCCCTTATTGCATGCATAAATTTAGCGGCCCTTGTACATAAACCCTTCATTTTCTTGTAATATTTTAATAGATCTGACAAAGGGCTCAACTAACGCTCAAACATTTTAACTTAGGGATGATTTAACCACCCGTTTTTTTAAACTTATTTTCAACGATACTTCAACGATACTCGAACATTTCAATTACAGTTTAATTAAACTATTATCACCAAACTTGAACTCATTCATAAGACTACTTTTTTAAACTCCGTATTATGTAGCTTTTTACATTTTTAACACTGATCTCACTCATACCTCTATCGCGTGCCTCAATAGCAAGGTTGTGCCTTTTGAGAGAGTCATGATCCAGAGATTTGGCTGTAGTTAACACTCCAGTCTTGCTGTTAAGATGAAAAGATTCCTTGACATCGCCAGAATGAATATAGAATCCGATTTTGCTATTCTCACCAGAGTCTCTATCGGTTGCATTAAATCGAAAAAGAGAAGTTCCCACTGGTATATTTTCAGAGACTGTTGTCAAATAATGACTCTTGGTAAAAACCGGGGCATTGTCATTAACATCTTGGACATAAACATCAACTCGTGCAGTTGCTTTCTCACCGTCTTTTGCTTCAACATAAAAAGTGTAATTCCTTTTAGTTTCAAAGTCTAACTTTTCTTTGATTTCAATTACTCCACTGCGACGACCAATGCGGAAGGGTACAGAGCCAAGAACAGTGTAGCTAACTTTGGAAAGGGCTTGGGCACTTGTTGCGCTAACAGTCAAAACACTGGTCCCTATTCCAACATTTTCAAGAACATTAATTTGGTATTTACTCTGCGTGAACCTGATCGATTTCTGAATCAAAATATTTACAAAAGTGAAAGCAACATTTGGGGGTGTTCCAGCATCCTTGGCAGTGACTGGGAAATGGATTTGAATCTTATTAGATACTGAAATGTCTTGACGCGTGTAAATCAAACCTGTTTTTTCATCGATTGCAAAATTGTTCATTACCACTGACCGATCAGAGATCTGGATGGAATATTTTATCTCTCCATTCGTTCCACTGTCCTTGTCTGTTGCGCTAACCTTAATAATGGACACTCCTGAAGATAAATCATTACTTATACTGGCTTTATAGTATTGTTCTTTAAATACTGGAGAGTTATCGTTCACATCAAGAACACTGATGTTAACAGGTATCTCAGTTGTGTAAAGTGAATCATTGACGATTATTTGTAAGTTATAGAGTCTTTGTTTCTCATAGTCAAGAGCCTTCGCCAAATATATTACTCCACTAAATTTTCCAATTCTGAAAGGTCCTTCTTTTTCTGAACGATTCTTGAAGGAATATGTCAGCTTGGTGTCCTGATCTTCATCAGTTACATTCAGACGAGCGATTAATGAACCGATATTTGCACTCTCTAGAACTGAAGCAGAACCACCTGCATACAATGGTCGATTGTCATTGACATCCACTATAGTAACTGTTACAAGCGATATTTGAGACTTGGCTGAATCTCCAGGATTTGATGCCTTCACAACAAGTTTATAAACACTTTGTTGCTCTCGATCAAGGATAGCACTGGTTTTTATTACCCCAGTTAGCGCATCAATTTCAAATTTTCTTCCATTGTTTCCTGACTCAATTGAGTACTTGATTTGAGCATTTGTTCCGTTATCAGCATCTGTGGCATTAACATCTGTGACAATTCTAGGACGGAATGGGTGTGCACTCATCCCATCATCTTCCAAAAGTTTAATGTTTAAGCTTGATGGATGAAAGACGGGTTTGTTATCATTGACATCTATCAATAAAATAAAAAGCTTCAAATAAGCAATAAAGGAACCACTTTTTGTTGAGGTCGCTGCAATGTACAGCTCAAACTGAATGGTAGATTCATAATCGAGCTTTGACGAATCTTCGACTGATAAAACACCAGTTGTCTGATTAATAGCAAAAGTGTTACCATGGTTACCACTGACTATGCTGTATTGCAGATTATTTCCTGTGGCCATCACTTTTACAAATTCAAAGCCTTTTGCACTGTTTTCTGGTATTTGTACAGTTGATGGTGAAGCATTTACAAATTTAAAAGGTATGTCGCTTACGTTTCCTACAACTATCTCAACAATCCCATTGCCTTTTAGGGATGGCACCCCTTTATCTTCTGCCTGGATATAAAGAATGTATCGCCCATTAGCTGGTTGTTTTTTCGTATAAATATCCCCAGTATCGGGCACAAGTCTGAAAGTATCTGAGGAAACTGTGAGAGAATAATTTAGCTCAGCATTAGTTCCAGCATCACCGTCTGTTGCACTGACCTGAAGAACTAACTTGCCACTTGTAGTATCACTGGGAATACTTTGCCGATACGGAACCTGTTTAAACACTGGAGAGTGGTTGTTCTCATCTACAATATGAACTGATACTTGGCTGAGGCCTTTATCAGGTATCAGTCCCTGGTCGGTAGCAATACAACTAAACACGTAATGATTTTTCTTTTTATACTCAAACTTTCGAATTGTGAAGATCTGGCCTGTCTCTGAGTCAACTCGAAATGTGCTAGTGGCATCTGAACTAAGTGAGTATGTCACTCTTCCATTGCTTCCAACATCCGGGTCATTTGCTGACACATTTAAAATATTACTCCCGGGTGGTGTAAGTTCGTTTATAATGATATTGTAGCTACCATTTATGTTTGAAAAGACTGGTTTGTTATCATCTTCATCACCTACCAAAACTGTAACGTTAGCTAATGCCTTATAATATGGAGGCATAATGTTCTTTGCTTGCACAACTAATTCATAGGTAGATATGTTCTCACGATCTAAAGGAGTTGTAGACGATAGGACTCCAGTATTTTTATCAATAGCAAAGTGTCCCTTACTATTACCTTGAATAATCGAGAACTCGTTTTGTTTGTTTTCTCCACTGTCTTCATCTTTTACAATCATGGTATGAATTGATGAAGGATGATGATTTTCAATCACTTTTACTACAACCGAGCCTGGTGTAAATATGGGAAAGTTGTCATTTTTATCCACTACTTCAATGCGCACCATTGCTTTATCAATGCTAAATGGATAAGCATCGTCTCGAGCATATACAATCAGTTCATAGATCTTCTTTCCTTCATGGTCTAGGGTAGCATTTGTGGTGATAATGCCTGATTTTTCATTTATTGAAAACTTGTCCTTGTCAACTCCTTGAGGAATGCTGTACGTGAGCTCTGCGTTGGTACCTGAATCCCTATCTGTCGCTTCCAATCGCATCACAAAGGTCCCTGGGTTTTCATTCTCAAGAACACTTGCAGTGTATAAAGTGTTGTTAAACTCTGGCGGATTATCGTTCACATCAACAACGAGGATTGTAAAAAGCTGATAAGACATAAGTGGTGGTGTTCCACTGTCTTTAGCTGTAATGTTGAGAACATATTTCTTCTGCTTCTCATAATCTAACTGGCCAATTAGTTTTATCAGCCCTGTGTATTTATCGAGGTGAAAGTGAAGCTCGTCTTGCCGGTTGGCCATTCCGTACTCTACGACACTATTACTGCCTTCATCATCATCTACAGCTGTGACTGACATGACTGGATATTGCACATGTTCATCTTCCATCACATACGTGTGATTACGTGACGTAAATTTGGGTTTGTTATCGTTTATATCAGTGATTTGAATAACAAGCGTTGCTGTGCTGGAGAGGCGATCCTCTTCCGTGTATGCTTGATCTGTTGCTTGAAGGATTAATATGAACTCATCTGTAGACTCGCGATCGATTTCTGCAGTAGTATAAACAATGCCAGTTTTCCGATCTATCGTAAAATGAGGACCAGGAAGAGGAGATTGGGAATTAATCTGAAACCAAATGTCACTGTTAGGACCCTTGGAATCTGCATCAAAGGCTTTGATTTCTGTAACTGTTGTGTTGATCGGCACTCCTTCACTCAAGTGAATAAAGATTGGATTTTCTTGAAAGGTAGGTCTGTTATCATTAGAATCTCGAACATGTACAATAACAAACATAGTTGAATGTAGAGGATTGGTATGAGATCTGTCTGTTGCTTGGATTTCTAGCTGATAACGGCTCCTCTTTTCATGGTCCAAAACTTTTGTAGTGTATATGGCTCCTGATGTTTCGTTAATCCTGAACGTGTCACCTGTAATGTGAATAAATACGACTTTTTTTAAATAAAAACTAACAAAACGTCCTTAAACTATGGCATTACGAATGCTGTGCAAATTGGAACAAATAAACTTAAAAACTAAAGTTATTCATTTTATTAAAACAATGATGGCATTGAACATACCAAAGTATGTCGTTTAATAGTTGTTTTATGGATTTAAAATTTCTGTCACAGTCGTTACAGTATTGTCAAAACCGTACAAAAACATTATAATTAGGGAATGGTCAAAAAAATGTTTAACGGGGAGGGGGAAGAGGGGGGGGGGGGAGTATAGAATATTTTAAAATTTAGTCATAAACTTGCGTAGCCCTCCAATAGCGTCGGGATACGTTTCATAAATCCACTATTAAACGATAATATGTACCCCCTCAAAAAATATAAAACTGAGCAGAACAAGAAAAATAAAAAACAATTTTAAATATTACACATTTAAAGCTACCCTGTCAAAACTTTCAACAAGTTGTTGAAATAATGTATGCAGTTGAGGGGCTATAATTTCAATTTCTTGATACCTTATTGACGACAATCAGGAATAAACAAAACAAAAATATTGGAAATGAATCTCAACTGATGTAGAACGAAAGCAATATATCAGGCAGAATAACGAAAAGAAAGCATCCATTTCGTCTTTTTTGGCAAGGCCTCTACTTCGGATTATCTTCATCGTATTTATTTTTATTACAAATTTTACATAGCATTAATTCTTAAAGCTCCAAGAACTCTACAAGCAGACACAGAGTTTTAACAGCTGAGGGTCTTAAATAATGCGCAAAAGCGTCTCACTTATATATCTGAAACAACAGTAAATATCTTCAGAGCAGATGACAGACCAAAACACTGGGATCAACACTTTGCTCTTTTTGACAGGTGTGTGGGTTTTTAAGTTTCCCGACAGAGGGTCGGGAGACTGGACCTACGGTGTAACCTCCCTATCCGAGAGGAGGCGACGGCTAACCATTTTCAAATGTTAAAACAAAGGCAGCACCTTCTCCTAAATTATTTTAAATTTATGAGTGTTGGTCCAGCCAGGAATTGAACCCAAGCCTCCCGCACAATAGACTATGATCGCCGCCTGGTAAGGCTGCCTAGTTGGTAAGATGCCAAACTCTTACAAGTTTCTTCAACAATGTTGTAACAATTCTGATAGATTACTAAAGTATTTCTTCATCGGATGATAAATTTCAAACTAACTAATTTTGGTTTTTAAAAGTCTGCCTTCATCAAGTCACGGTCAGACAAGATGGACATTGTAAATAGCGACATTGTTACAAGACAATGCGTATTTTCAATAAGCAATAGAAATGCAAATAATAATCTAAATGTCATTTCAGATGCAAATATTATTTCAGTTTTTTTATACACGGTATGGGATGTCATTTGTACTTGTACGTACGTTTTACTAACAAGACTGACAGATATTTAGAACTATTATATAATCATTGTGATAGAATAATAAAAATATCAATATTAAATTGAATCTATATTTTTGCTCCAATTTGCATCCACATTTTGTTTCGTATCCCCAAAACATTTTGAAAATCGTTAAAGTACCCACAAAAACTTGGGCAAAATATTTTGCACTCCATGTTTACCCTCCACCCAATTACACACTATACTTTCTGAACATTCCGTAAACAGGCAACAGACATGTGCAAAAAGATAATCACTGCTGCTTTAACTTATCAGTCCACGACTTAGTCACCAAAATGTTTTTAATACATACATACATACATTTACTGTTGCTCCCTAAACGGGCTATTCAGCACCAATATTACAAGAAAAGAACTAAAAAGAACAATAATCGCCTACTTAAATAAATATAATAAATTATCAAAATTATTCCTGTGACCAGGTAGTTCCATGTGTAAAAATATAAAATACATATACAAACTGTTACTCTGGTTAAAACGTTTTTTAAGAAAGTATTCTTAAAATTTCCAACGTTTCGGCTGGTCTCCAGCCTTCTTTGGGCGGACGTGGTTGGCGCAGTTGGTAAGATCTCTGCTTTCCAACCACAAAGGTCCCAGGTTCGATCCCGGCAGT
>JAOBAY020079150.1:0-11013 GCA_025331085.2 Zoanthus sociatus
AAATTGTTCTTAATTTTTGGCCAATCTGAGCCTCATTGTTCTTATAAAGTTGTTCTTATAAAAAAAAGCGTGTATATAGCCATATTTTGGAACTCCGAACAATGAGTCAGGTAATATATAAAGTGGTGAATTTTTTCACCAAAAATGTTTTGCTAATCAGTAATTACTTTGAATTTATCTTCATTCTTGTATAGAACTGTACGTGTTTATTCTACCAATTTAATCGTATTTTCATTATCAACTTTTTCTATTTAGCCATAATTCGGAACTACGAACAATAAGTCAGGTAATTAAACTATAAAGTTGTAAATTATTTCACCAAAAATGTTTTGCTAATCAGTAATTACTTTGCATTTGTTTTCATTCTTGTATAGAAATGTACGTGTCTATTCTACTAATTTAACCGTATTTTCATAATCAAATTGTTTGTGTTGCCATATTTCGAACTATGTACAATTTTATGTTTGTTTTATATAGTCGTATTTGGAACTACGAACAATCAGTCAAGTAATTAAACTACAAAGTTCTGAAATTTTTCACCAAAAATATTTTGCTCATCAGTAATTACTTTGCATTTGTCTCAGTTGATTCTCACATAAAAATGTACGTGTTTATTCTACCAATTTAACCGTATTTTTATTATCAACTTTTTCTATGTAGCCATATTTCGGAAAACTATAAAATTGTGAATTTTTTCACCAAATATGTGTTCCTAATCAGTAATTACTTTGCAATTGTCTTCATTCTTGTATAGAACTGTACGTGTTTATTCTACCAATTTAACCGTATTTTCATAATCAAATTGTTTGGGTTGCCATATTTCGAACTATGTACAATTTTGTGGTTTTTGCTGGAATAAAAGTTAATTTTTAATAATAAGATAGTGAATGGAATAAAATTTAATTTTATTCCATGCATATGTAATTGTTTCGTTTAGGTAGGAGTTATCGTGTTTTTTGGAAGCCTTGTGAGTCGGTTCAAAATGCTGCAAAATTAAGCATTTTTTATGATTGTGAAAATTGATCATTGTGTCGTGTTAAGCTCGTTCAATAATTAAATTCTTTTGTAAAAGTCGACAGTTACAATACATTCATAACCGGCAAATGAAATTTTGACAATTAATATTTTTTCTCACAAAACAGATAATTAAAGAATTTTGCAAGTTTTTTCGAACTTGTTAGGATGTCATTTGCTGATCACATACCGTCCGGTTTGTTGCTTTGCCTTCGGATATTTATAGTATATCTGCATGATCGTGTTTTTAAAAGTATGTATTTCAAAGCAAAAGTTTTCAGACTTTTATGTTTTGTAGAACATTTTCCTTTCTAAAATGACTTAAGCCGGACCTACTTAAGTTAGTGATTCAGTCGCATAAATCGTAAACAGAATTTCTTTTAAAGCTAACAGTTGTGTGAAGCTGCAAGATTTGTGTGGCTCGTTGTAATAAAAGTATACTGGATTGATTATATTTTCTTTTAAAATGGGGTTTGAAATTTTTGGGTATTTTCGCAAATATGATAGAAAATTGTGCTTAGAAAGTGTAAGTTTTAAGAGCCACGAAGTCGGAGATGTAAAATTTTTTAAATACAAATACGTAATAATTCATTTCATACAGAAACCACATGCTAACAACTTGCGGTCTTTGCATCCCGCCAGCAATTTCAATAATCTTTTTTTTTGTTTTGTTTTACAGAATTACCGGCGTCATTATACTATTAAGATTTGTTTCTAATCTGAAAAGTTTAATGTACAATCTCATGAAGCATTTTTCCGGCCAAGACTAAGCTTGTTTACTTAACGATATAGAAGAAACGGAATTTTTGTGAACTTTATTAAGAAAATCTCATTTTATTTACTTGCATGGGTATAATGTAAGCTTTAGAGAAACGCTTTTGTTAAGATATCTCATTTTACTAATAAATTGTTGAAAACAAATGAATAAGATGCCTATGATTTTGTCCGTAACTATATTCATTTTAAACATTTAAAAAACAAATCTTATTAACTTTTGAATCGGCAAATTTTTGTGTTTTGGAATTCACCCAATCCTGTTGTCTTGCTTTGTACCTCCTTGCTTGATAGCAACTGATTTTATTTTCAATTTCTGAAGCCGTTTTTATATTTTGAAATATAATCCAGATATAGTTTTCGCATCAATTAGTTTTAGTTTTGTATTGCACAACTCAGTTCTTACTTTTGTTATTTGCAAAGACTTAGAACGTTTGTTTTTAAGGTAAGAAGCATTTGTTCTGTTACATATCTAGCAAAGTTGTTCAAAATGTGCCCACCCTGTTTCCGAAATGCGTGTTCTTTGTGCAGCACAGAATGTCCTTGTACGTTTGACGAAATCTTTTGTTAAGAACGCCGTAGATTATCGGGTTGCACCCGCTGTTAAACATGGCTAAACAGGTAGTTGTGGCGAAAAACTCGTCAGGCCACTTGCAAGACTCAAATATCAAACAAGTCATCCCAATGAAATGTGGAAACCAGCACAAGACGAACGTTCCCATTACTATAAGTAAAGTTTCGGCAGCTTTTGTGTCTCGCTTGAATTTTTCTTTCGCTAGTTTCTCCTTTTGTTCCAATTGCGTTTGTTTTTCTAAAGGCAATCTTCCCTCCACATTCACCGCTAGTGAAAGTACTGTTTTAAGCGGTCCTTCCGTTGCTCCAATTTTTCCTAGTTTTGGTTTAGTCTTTACAGCATGTTTTCTCGCAGCACGAAGAATGTGATAATAACAGAACGCCATGATAGCCAGAGGCAGGAAGAAGCAGCTACCAAATATGAACAGAGTGTAAGAGATGTCAGCACCCCAGTCGCCGGTACAGATCGATTCGTTTCTGATATAAGTATATTTCGACCAGCCCATGAGTGGCAGAAGAGCGCACAGGAGAGCTTGAAGCCATACATACACAACCATTAAACACGCTTTACGCTCTGTCATGATTAAGGGATAATTCAAAGGCTTGATAATAGCGATGTACCGATCGATCGAAACAGCGGCCAGGTTTAGCATACTAGCGATACAAAAGATGGAATTTGTCAGTCCGTTGATTTTGCAAAAGACATCTCCGAATATCCAAGAGTACGTAATAGTTGAGGCCATTGTAAAAGGCATGCCTATTATAGCAACACCGAGATCTGCTACAGCTAGACTTGCTATAAAAACTGAAGTAATTGACCGTAGCTTGTAGTTTCTATAAATTGCCAGAAGAATGAGTACATTTCCGATTACCGAGGAAAGAATTACCAACAGCAAGAAGCCTGCTTGGAAAGAGATGGCAGTCATTGATCGAGAATCGACATCGCTTCTTTGGTTAATTGAATAGTTCATATGATGTTTAGTCATTATTGGACTAACACAGTTTGGGCAAAAGTTTTAAGTAGTGTTCCAATCAGAAATTTAGCGTAATAACACTTGACAGCGCTTTCTTAAGCAGAAAGCTTGTAGTTGCTACTCTTATAGAGATGGTGAACTTACTCAGTCATCAGTGGGCACCACATGTGCAATTAGATTTTGTCTTCTAGGAGAATTTCGACAACTTCTCCTCAAATATCTTGAACTTTTGTTGTCTCTTTCTCTCTCAGTTCCACAAAAATATCAAGCTTGTATCTAAAAATTATCATTGTCGAGCAAATATTTTAATCTTTTTTATGAAGCTCATTAATTTCCATTTTCTTCTTGCAATTAATTCAAATCATGAGATGGCAACTCAAATATTTTAAATCTGCTTCCGTTCGTAATCTTGTTCAAACATTCATTTACTAATACTTCTTGGTAGACCGCAGCGACCCACAGTTTGTTGTTTATTCCTATCCAAAATGTCACCTGTAACAATCAAAACATCTGTCAGTTTTTTCCTGTTATAAGTGATGTAAATTAAGATAATTTTTTGTTGTTGCCAACAATAGTCAATAAATTTTGAAGACGAATCGGATTTGTTGAAAGCTAAATGCGTATGAAATAGTCTGGAACAAAAAGATGTACAATTCGTTTTATTTTTTTAAGGTTGCTTTCAAATAATTTTTCAAGCAAGAATATGACGTTAGCTTGTTACCACAGTAATCTTTACAGATTTCAAAATACTTGTTTTATGATACTTTTCTTTTAAATTTAGTTTGAATAAAGCTCATTAAAGTTTTTTTCGTTTTGAATTTGCAACATTGATATATAATTCTAAAATTGTTTATGATTTGCATTTTAGTAATATCCGTTAGAAATTCTCTAAATTTTCTCGAAATAAAAATAATGATAAATTTCAATTGCAATAATCCCATAGTGCTTGTATTTGTATGAGTTTGGACCCATACTGTTCACAACACTATTGCCTGAATTTCATGAATCGAACTGGATTATTGTTTTGCTAGAGAAGACTCTGAACGAATGTCATTTAAGAATGTTTGCATCGTAAGTGGTTTAGGTATAGAGATGTTCTTGAACTTCAACTATATGGTATAGTTAAAGTTTTAGAGGAAAATAGCGCCCATGTAATAGAATCCGGAACCCAGCAAAATATGATTGCTGGAATCTGGAATTCACCATTTTGGATTCCGAAATCCAGAATCCAAGGAGTTCAGAATCCGGAACCTACTTTTTGATAGACAAAATAATTTTTAGAATAAAGTAAGAAAAATCCTTAAGGCTAGAACAGAGGGAGAGGCTAATTTAAGTGGCCTGTTAAACAATATTTTTTAAAAAATGTTGCAAAAGATTATTATTAGATTGGTATTGCAAGGATGAAAAACAATGCTTTTGAAAAGTTTGAAATCTAGTGATTTAAATTTTACGAAAGGATAAACTTTACACCGTAGTGAAAATAAGGAATATTTGACTAACATGTGGGACTGGACTCCTTCTTCGGAGTGAATGGCATTCAGACGAAGGACTCCAGTCCAAAACGTCAGTCAAAAATTCTTTTTTTTTTTTCACTACGATGTAAAATTTATCCTTTTGTAAGACTGTTTCTGTAGAAACACCAGAATCTTGGAATCCGAAGTCCAGAGGATTTGGAATCTGGAATCCAATGGGTCGAAATCCGGAATCCAGGAGGTCGAACGGGAATCCAGAGATTGGAATCCGGAATCCAGATGATCGGAATCTGGAATCCAGTGGGTCGAAATCCGGAATCCAGATAATCGGAATCTGGAATCCAGATGATTGGAATCTGGAATCCAGTGGATCGAAATCCGGAATCCAGATAATCGGAATCTGGAATCCAGATGATTGGAATCTGGAATCCAGTGGGTCGAAATTCGGAATCCAGGGATTGGAATCTGGAATCCAGATGATTGGAATCTGGAATCCAGTGGGTCGAAATCCGGAATCCAGATGATGGGAATCTGGAATCCAGATGACTGGAATCTGGAATCCAGTGGGTCGAAATCCGGAATCCAGATGATTGGAATCTAGAATCCAATGGGTCAAAATCCGGAATCCAGGGATTGGAATCCGGAATCCAGATGATCGGAATCTGGAATCCAGCGGGTCGAAATCCGGAATCCAGGGGGGTCAGAACCGGAATCCATGGGGTCGGAATCCGAAATCCATAAGCTCTCTGGGTTCTGTTACAGGGATCGAAAGTATGAATAAAATATTGGACCAAGAGTTTGGTGAGTACTTGACTTGGTAATTGACTTTGATTAAACTTTATATGCTTAGATTTAATGTAAGAATATTTATATTTTGGTAATAAACCAAACTACTTGCATAATTGATCTTTCATTGAGCAAAATAATAAAAGTTTTTGTTTTGTAAAACCGAAAAGTTTTCCGGTTTAACGGGCCGAGGTTGAATGTCCTTAGATATTTTTGGGATTTTAGCTTTAAATGTTCATATTATATATTATTACATAGATACGATTGTTTTACCGGAAAATACGCCACTTGTAGATTTCATATGAAACTACATTCGGGATACGAGTGACATATCCTCACTAGTGAAGATATCGCTGACGTCATTCCTTTGTTTTCCCGTCTTTTTCGTCTAGTTTTTTTTTCTTTTTTCAAAACACTCATATCTATGACTATGTAATAAAAAGAAAATTACACGTTGGCTTGAACATATGAAGTTTATCCTCTCGTGGAAATATTTTTTCCACTCGAAGATAAACTTGTGCGCCACCGTGTAATATCCTCTATTGATTACACGCTTTTTTTATAACTAGAACCAGAGTAAATTTTGCCGAGGCTGTTCTTAAGTTTTGGCTGCTTCAGCCTCAATTTGTTCTTAATTTGTTCTTAATTTGTTTTTAATTTCTGTAATTGAATTTGTTTTGTTTTTGTTCATTGTTGTACAGAATTGTTGAAACATAATCTGCAACGGTTGAAACTGATCTTACGAGGGACTTTTAATATTACGTGAATAGGTGTATCACTTGGGACAAAAGTAGATATAGTAATAAATTGGAAACGGTGCTTCTGTGCTTTTATACTTTGCACATTGCTAACGTAAATTACAAGATTCAGTAAGGTTTCAACCTAAAGCGTAACTTTTCTCAGCGTCAGCCTGAGCTTGTTTTTTAAATTGTTCTTAATTTTCGGCCAACCAGAGCTTCATTGTTTTTATAAAGTTGTGTTAACCATGGAGAAGCTGTTGTCCCTCACCCCAACCCCCAAGCTGCAAGAGTGTCAGAGTGTCGCTGGCAATAACTTCTCCTTAATTGTTGGCTTACTAATGCCTTTTATAGCGTATAATTTTTTGTGACTAAAATTTTATTACATTTGTAGTTATTACATTTATGTTTAACTGTTTTAATACGTTTGTGGTTAATTTTTTTTTACATTTGTGATCAACATTTTATTATATTTGTGGTTAGTATTACATTTGTGGGTGATACAACTGTAAAGAAAAAAATGAGTCCTGCAAAGTTTTCTCGTAAAATTTTCATGTAGTTTACCCTATACACTATTTTTATAAAAATCCAGTTGAGAAGAATCGCGGAAATTTTAAGATTTTTTAAGAATCCTAATGTGACTCGGCGACCCGTACTAAAAATTCTTCCACACATTTTTCGTTTTCATGACTATGTAATTAATTTCTATGGAAACCTTGAAAATGTGTTTTGATTGATTAAAGTGACTGAAATATTGGACTATTTCTCTTTTGTTCTTCCGCCTGCACAAACTATTATTTTCGTATTGTAAGGTCGTACTTTATCCCCTTCTTATGCCATGTTTGTTTTGGTGTAAGATGAAATTTCTTTGATATAACAGTAAACTTTTCACAATGAGGACCTATTTCGAAACTATTCATTATTTAAGTATTATTTACGGCTCAAAATGTCAAAATATTAAGACTGCCAGACTTCTGATAAAAAAAAAAGATATGTTGTTGCAAAAATTGTTAACTATCGACTATTTGCCAGTTCCATGATGTTGTACCGTAATAAAATAAAGTTCTCGGCCATTCAGCCTCGGATGTCAATGTTCTTATCAAGTTTGGCTACTTTTGAGTTTTAAACTATTAGATTTAAAACTATTAGATTCACTGTTTATGGTGAAACTTATTAAATTTTGGCCGATTTTCAGTCGGACATTATTATAAAAAGGGTTGTTATGAAATAAATGACAGTACTGGCTATATTACATATTCCTCGAATGTGCGCGCGCTCGGTTTTCCCGCCGTTTTGCTGTTTGTTTGTTGTCGCATCTTTAGAACCATTGCATAAAGTAGCACTGATCGATTATCGTAAGGTTTTTGATCTATAGACTCCCATCTTAATTGTGTCCAGCTCGAGTAACTGCCCGCGGCCCGATTTATGGTCTTTATAACTATTGCCACAATGCAAACGAGCTGGATAGGTAGTCGCGAGACCATGGTTCTATGTATGGCATTCGTATATTATCAAGAGTCCGGCCGGCATTTATAACACATTTGAAAATACGTAAACAAATTTATTTCTATTCCAGAAATTGTACCAGAAAGGATGGTTAGCTCAATGCAATCTGAAATTAACGACAATCGATGAGCATTCTAAGAAATTAATATAGATTCATTTTCGGCAAATATTAATATGGAGATGGCTTCAAATTTTAAGGCGAGTTTCAGCTTCATCGTGATTTACAGTAAAAACATTGAACTGGTTCATGAAGACATCAATTAAAAGTTCTAAGAATTAGTATTTCAAACGAAGTAGATTTTCCATGTAAAACAGAGTTTTTCATCGAGAAAGTTTCAAAACGCATTTACCTTTAGCAAAAACTAAAACAAATATAGTTTCTACTGATCCGCTTTACCTGTATTCGTTGCAATGTGGAACATACATTATCTGTGTTTCATTTTGTCTTAACGTTAAATTTTAACGGCTACATTAAGCGAACTAGATTTAAAACTGAATGTTTCAGGCGTTTTTTTATGGCGTATGTATAAAGAGTATCTTTAATTAGTTGTATACTTACATATATTTAACGTTACAGACTGCTGTGAGTTTTTCGTTTACAATGAGACGTTCGCGCCAGGCCAAATAGTGAACTGACGAGAAATTCGAATACTGAACGAGTTTACCGAACTGACCAACCATTTGTACAACATATTAGCTACATAGAGTCATAATAATTAGATTGCATTCGTTTTATTTTTATTTTTAAAAGAAATTCATTAATGCTTTTAAGGGAAATGGATTTACACTGTGTGAATGTTGATTTTAATGCAAATTGTTTTGATCGAAACAAATTAACGACATTTTATTTTGTCTATTGTTTGCAGAATTGCAGAGCAGAAGCAATATTCTTTTAAATAACTTTGCAATAATTAAATTTACCGAAAACCAACCATTTGTATATCACATAAACTTCTCAAATTCAGAAAAATTATGTTCTTTTCGTGTTATTTTTCCTTTCCAATTTAGAAAGATGTCAGATCTGCTGGTGTTCTGCAGTCAGCATGATAAATATTGTTTATGGTGAATGAAGTTCAAGGTTAGAATATCTGTGTATACACTACTTAGAAATGAATTTTTAGTGTTAATTAACAACTAAAATCTATCTGAAGGTTCAACATGATTGTTGGGCAAACTACATCAACCATTTCATCAGCCATCCCACCGGCTACCGCTCTAGCGAATTTTTTCTTTGTATATTTTTATTTGAAGAAGAAAAAACAAGAAAAATATCCAACAAATAAAAGGAAAAATATAGATACCAGTTTTGTGCAGTTTGTATTACAAAATACGTTACCCTTCTCGATTTTCACATTGTGTAACAAAGTCAAGACAAAGCAAGAATATACGGGTTTTTTTTTTCTTTCGAATTGGCCGGTGATTAATCACATTCCAGCTACAAACTTTTAAGGCTTTTGTAAAAAATACATCTTCATCCTCTTTTGTAAGCGCGCTTCAAATGGCGTTCACGAAAATTATACCAACTTCCTTTTCAGTGATTGCTGCCAAAGTTATGCAGATGACAACGCTGCGGTTCTGCTTTCGAATCGAGAATTGTGGATTTCTTGTAAGGCTTTTATAGACCCGAATTTGAATTTTAATGAGGGTAATAGTTCAAGTTGTGCTTCGACATATTTGTGTGAATCAATTTCAATCTTAATAGTTTAAAACTCAAATCTATTGGCCGCATACTGTTGCCGCTACATACTGCTGGCTAGTATAATATTCTTGTGATAAAGGTGCAACCTTAAATATGACAGAAACGTTTTCATACAAAATGCGTTGTCAAAGTTACTACCCGGCAGGAGTCTCCCACTTCACAACAGACAAATTTTGGAATGGTGGAAGAATTTCGTTTTTATAAAATCAACTGCTTTCAATTTTATAAGTAAATATGACAAGCTTTAAGTATATAAATAACTTGATCATTGTTGGCTGCGTGGAACTTGGTATGACGGTTTCGTTTGCTAGGAAGTTTTATGTAAAGGAGAAAAGCTCTGTTTCACGGGAAATCGCACACGGCTAGTGTGTGTTACCTATTCAAATAAAATTACTAATGTTTTTTCATAAACCCCCGAATGAATTTATTTCTATTATTGAAATACTTTAACGAAATTCATTCAAAATCGTAGGCCAGTTAATAAAGATTGCTATATATACTGACTTTATCTTGTCCAATGATCTTTTTATCGTATATCCGGCTAATCCGTAAATTTATTTTTGTTTTTCAACATTGAATACACTACCGAAGTAGTACTGAAAAGACGAGCTCATTTTCTTACTATTTTAGTCTTAAAAGCAATTTTCTAAATTGACCTACTTTCAAATTTATTCAAAGTTTTTAGATTTCACTATTTCTTTAAAAATGTAAGATATATATAAAACTAAAATTAGTAAAATAGAAAAACTACTTTTTAACTCTACATGCTTTGACATAAATCTATATTAATATCAACATTTACCTGAAGAATTTTTCTTGTCGACATTTAGCTGACCTGAAATTAAAATTGCTTTTAGGGTTTTGAAAAATTCGCAGTGAAACTGAAAGTGTTAATATTTTTAAAGTTTTGAATAGACTTTGACGTAAGTAGGCTGCACCGCGCAACTCTTGTTGTTATAATCAAATTTATAATTTGCGGCTGGTTTTTGATTAAATTTTCTATGTGTTTTTTTTTTTAACTAGGTCAATTTGTTTTAATCAACTTTATTTTTAATCGCATTTGCCGGCTACTCGTGCTTATGAAACGAAAAGTTGTTAATGCAGATTTAGAGAATTTTCTTTTCATTATATATCTTAAGCTCACTGTCTAATTACCATAAAGAAAAATGGAGTTGTGATTATATGTAGTTATTTACTAATTCTCATAGAAACTGAAGTAATGCAAGCTGTTTACACTAGCTTGCTTCCACGAGGTTGAAAAGTTTGACAATCGCCGTAGTCGAGCGTTAGAACTTGGCACAGACCAATAAAATACACGCTTTTTTTTAATAAGAACCATTAGATTTTGCCGAGGCTCATTGTTCTAAATTATTTGGCTGGTTCAGTCTCAATTTGTTCTTAATTTTTTCTTATTTTTATGAGCGGTTTGAGATAATGCAAAAAATATCGAAACAAAAAGACAAGGCATTGAAAGACAG
>JAOBAY020079161.1:0-11012 GCA_025331085.2 Zoanthus sociatus
CATGACACCAGAAAACACCAAGAAGTTCCAGAAATGGTTAGATGACATCCCAAGACTCAAGGATTTCAAGATCCCAAGATGCATCCAGCCTAAAAATTTTGGTGCCATTGTGGAAGCAAGATTACATCACTTTTCTGATGCGTCATCAGCCGCCTACGGAGCCTGCAGCTTTCTGAGGATATTCGATGGAAAAAAGACACACTGCGCCCTGGTTTTGGCCAAATCAAGATTAGCGCCAATTTCGACCATGACGATTCCAAGGCTAGAACTGTCAGCAGCCGTCACAGCAGTCCAACTTGACGCCCAGCTTAGAAGAGAGATGACTCTACCTCTACAACCGTCAGTGTTTTGGACAGACAGCACGATAGTTCTTCACTACATCAGAAACACGACGAAACGCTTCCAGACGTTTGTAGCCAACAGGATCGCCATGATTCACGATGGTTCCACGCCAGATCAGTGGAGATACGTCCCGACAAAACAGAATCCAGCGGACCTCGCGTCTAGAGGTCTGAGCGCTGAGGGTATCATCAACGACACCAAATGGACTCAAGGACCCGATTTTCTCAAGAAATCTGAAGAAGAATGGCCGGAAAACCCGATTGACAGTTCCAGTGACCAGCTTGATGATGATCCTGAAGTCAGGAAAGACGTCACAAGCTGCACATCCCAAGTGAAAGAAGACAACCCGACGGAAAGACTACTAAGTCACTACTCCAACTGGTACAGAGTCAGAAAGGCCGTCGCCTGGTATCGCAGATTCTTTCATTGGTTGAAGAATGACAAGTCCACGATGAATTCGTCAATAACAGTAGATGAGCTTCAGTCAGCTGAAACAGCCATCATCAGACACGTCCAGGACGTCACCTACAAGACAGAATACCAAGACCTGTCTGCAGGACGCCATGTTGGAAAGAAAAGTCCGATTCATCCCTTGGAGCCGTTTCTTGACCAAGATGGAATACTCAAGGTCACAGGCAGACTCAGCAGAGCCAGAATTTCAGAATCTTCCAAGCACCCGACGATTGTCCCAAGGGATCATCACGTGACTGAGTTGATAGTTCGTCACATCCACGAGAGACGTTCGCACAGCGGAAGAGAACACATCATGGCAGCTATACGGGAGAAATATTGGATTCCAAGCGCCCGCCCACTCGTCAAGAAAGTTCTCCAGAGATGTGTCTTATGCAAGAGACTTAAGGGTACGCTACAAGGACAACGAATGGCCGACCTTCCAGCCTTTAGAGTCAACCCGTCAGATGCTCCATTCGCCTACACAGGAGTTGACGTTTTCGGACCGTTTTACGTTAAGAAAGGAAGAGGTCGTGGAAAATACCCAGAGAAGAGATACGGTTGCCTTTTCACCTGTCTCACTATGCGAGCCATTCATCTTGAAAAGTTGAACAGCTTAGAGGCAGATTCCTTCCTCAACGCTCTTATACGTTTCATAGCCAGAAAGAATCAGCCACGAAAAATCAGATCGGACAATGGGACCAACCTGGTACGAGGGAATAAGGAACTGCGAGACACCATACGAGAATGGAATGAGAATCACAAGACCAAAGAGGAGCTTCTAATACGAGAGATTGAATGGGAATTCAATCCACCCGCCGCTTCACACATGGGAGGTGTCTGGGAACGCCAGATACGAACTGTGAGGAACGCACTCAACACAACGCTCCGAAATCAAGTCCTTGATGATGAAAGATTAGAAACTCTATTTGCTGAAGTTGAAAACGTAATCAACAGCCGACCACTGACACACGTTTCGGAGGATCCATCCGACTTGAAAGCTCTGACGCCCAACGACTTACTACGTCCAGGGCACGGGTTTACAGGACCACCAGGAGAATTTAGTCGCTTGGATGCCTACGGGAAACGATGGCGACACGTACAGCATCTCGTCAACGAATTTTGGAGACGTTGGTTACGAGAATACTTGCCGACTTTGATGACACGATCCAAGTGGATTACTGACAAACGCAACATTCGTGTTGGAGATATCGTCATCATCCTTGATGAGAGCCAACACAGGATGTACTGGCCATTAGGACGAGTCAAACAAGTCTTCCCAGACAAAGATGGAGTTGTACGTTTCGTAGAACTTAAGACAGCCAATATGGACAGTATGAAACGTCCCATTCACAAGATCATACTGCTTGAAGGAGCAGAGGATTAACTTTGAATCACTGAGGATTATTTTGTGTTTGGATTTACAATATTAACTTTATGTACTAGTTTGGGACAATATTTCATTTGAGTTATCTTATGCAGCATTGTGTGACTGACACTTTATTTCTTGAACTATTCATTCATAAGTTAGGATTATTGAGGTACTCTCGAATTTGCGGAATCACAGAAACGCAGACTAAGATTAAAGTGTGATTATATGCCTAGTTTCTCTTGATAATGATATTGGAAATACTCCCCTTAAGGTCGTATTTGGGGGGCGGTAATGTTACGGCTAATGCGCCTAAATATATTCGTAACTAGGCCTGAGAGACAACTTTACCGAAACTGGAAATAGGTGTAAATGGTCTGAAAAATACCATCAGGGCAAAAAGACAGCTAAAGGCTAAGGTAACAACAACACATATATATATATCATCTCTAAATTTTTCAGTTTTTATTTTATTTTATAAAAGAACAATTAAAGAATGTTAGACACAAGCTCTAGCCAATAACGTAAGAGCTAAAAATGCGTTAGAATCAAAAGTGCATTAATCTTAATCAATAAAAATACTGGGACTTTTACCCATTCGCTTAATATTCAGTAATCAGAAGAAATAAAAAAAAGCAGGTAGTTATGATTAAGAAGTCAAAGAATGAGTTCAGCTAACCGCAAAAAAATTATTCGAGTCTAGATAAAACTAGGACGAATCAATTCAAAAATACAGGGAAACGTTTGCAGGAAACTTGAGTTTCCTTTCTGCAGTAAAAAAAACAAACAAAATATGCTGCCTTACTGGATTGCTGGACTCGATAAAGACTTAATATACAAAAGTTTCTCCGAGGAGAGAGTCTGGGAGTAGAGTTACAAGTCGGGACGGGTCAATGCTCGTAACGTGATTTACGCTTGTTCTGCTTTTAATTCTGTTGATATTGGTAAATGTGAAAAAGTAAGTTACTCTCGTGCAGATGGACTAGAGTATTTCTATAACTATAAGAAAGTTGATAGAAATCAAACTCAAACCGACACTGGCGGCCAGCAAAACAATTTAAAACGTCTTTCAACCTTCACTCTTATTTGTTTTGGATCAGTTATTATGAACTTGGCATGGAGAAACTCGAAAGCCTTCATTTATATTGAAACAATATGAATGGAGATGCCATTTATACAAAGCTCGATACGGAAACTTGCTCTTACCAGTGAGATACTAATGTTGGTCGACTGTAATCCATATGATCTGAACGAAGAAAAAGCGATCCTTTCCTCTCGACAAGATTAACTCCATTCATATTCATTTTTAAACTGTAATTTCTATCGATATATCAACGAGAGAACAGCTTCTTCAGGTACCATGATGAGCTTGTAGAAGGCAGAACGGTTTACATAATTACTATGGTAACCAGCCTCGTTTTGGTAGTACTGAGCACACGATAAAAAAATCAGCGGCAGTTGAGCAAAATTTTAAAATGGCGGTTTTGGTTGCTGCTATTATCAAAAATTCCTGCTATAACCTTTCAATGTAGAAACATAAAACTACTGAATATGAAATAAGTAACATGTCACTAAACAGTCCACTAAAAGAAAAACATTTGAGAGTTGCGAGATCGTTTATGAACCAAGGAAGGTACGGTGATGCACTTGCTCATTTCGTGTTTCTCTCCCATGCTGAGCCATCGTTCAAAATGCATTTCATTGAAGAATTTATCACCGCTTTGAGGCGATGGACTGAGATTCTTGAGCACCATGGAGAATTTGATAAGGTTTTAGTTTGTTATGAACAGGCACTCCAACTTTATCCACAAAGCGAAACCATTCTCAACAACATGGGCGCCTTGTTGTTCAAACTAGGATGTCATGATGAAGCTGCGTCCTGCTTCCGGCGCGCGCTAGTGTTGAATCCTAGATGCACACAAGCTAAGGAAAGTCTCGACAGTGTGGCCAATGTTCTTGTTGAGCGCTGGCACTTCCGCATGCTGAATGATAAGAAAAGAAATGAGGCGTACAAAAGGGCGATCTGTAAGGCTGTGTCCGAGGGATACGATGTTGTAATTGATATTGGTAGTGGAACGGGTATTCTGAGCATGTTTGCGGTCCAAGCTGGTGCCAAGAAAGTTTACGCCTGTGAGATGTCAAAAACTATGTATGAAATGTCCCTTGATGTCCTAGCAGCGAATCATATGAAAGATTCTGTTAAAGTCATTAACAAAAAGTCAATAGACCTCAAAATCGGAAAAGAAATTACTAGCCACGTGACTCTTGTTGTAACTGAAATACTAGATTGTGGTTTGCTTGGTGAAGGAATCATTCCTACAGTTGCACATGCATGGGAATGCTTACTACAGCCCCAGAGAAAACGGAAAGAAAGTTCTGAAAACCAGGAAGACCTTGACGGTAAAAATTTTAAAAGACAACATGCAAAGGTTATTCCAGCTAAAGCTTGTGTTTATGTTACTGTTATTTCTTGTGAGGCAATACGGTCGTGTACAAGGCTCAATAAAACAAACATTGCTAGAGTTGATCTCTCATCATTATATATTGTCGGTGGAGAGAAGATATCTCTTGCTGATGTAACCACAGACAACCATGTTGGAGTTTTGGAACCTTATACCACTGAGTGTCTCAGCACTATAAAAGGTGGATTCCACATGTTAACAAAAACTTTTGCTGTGGCAGAGTACAACTTCAACGACCCTAAGACATTTGAAAAACAGTCCCCGGTGTGCTTCAAATTACCTGTTCTAACTACTGGGTCTGTTGACGCAATTGCTATGTGGTTTGATTTGTACTTAGATGATGAGATATGCCTTAACACTGGGCCATGTGGTAGATCTACCTGTTGGGAGCAGGCTGTTTACCCAGTGTATTTTCATCACTTGCATTCGCTACCTGAACAACTGAACTTGTTACAAGGACAACTTCCTGTTGAAGCTGGTGATGTGATTACCATTGGAGGAGAATTTTCAGATGATTGTCTGCGGCTGCAGTGTACTGGTATTAGTAAGGCACTGAGCGTTTCTATTTACCAGGAACCAGCACCACAGTTGGGATGCAAACAAGCTTTTCAAAAGTTAAGCAGTGAACAAGAAGTTGAAACTGAACTTTTATCAAAACCAACAGAGATGTGTGAGGAACAAGCACATGTATCAACACAGACCAACATGAAAAATTCTCGGAAAGTTTTCACTATCCCAGAAAATGGAAATGTAACCAATGTTCAGCAAGTTTCAAATCATTTTTCAAGTTCAACACAAGAAGAACAAAACCATGCACTAAAAGTCTATGATGAGAAATCTCCTAATTACAGGAGTGATAATCTTTATACCAGTTTTTATTCATTTCAAGGCCTATCACTGAGTTCTGAAAACCATGAAGAGAAAATTGATGGTATTTCTGGTCACCAAACTATAGTTGTACCTCCATCTTACATGAGACAGTTGAACGATGACACTTTTTACAGCACTTACTGTGAAGCTATTGAAAGAGCTGTGAATAAAGTGCATGGTACCTATAATCAGCGAGGTGATTTATTGCTGCCAGATCTCACCACTGTTAACAATCCTCCAATTTTGACTGTTAATAATGCCGCCTCATCAATCAAAAGAGATAGATTATTTCAAAATGAAACGTCATCAGTCCGTCCAGACTTGGGCACTGACAACACTTGCAGAGTGTTGAATGTTACCCATGGCCCAACTCTCATTGGTCCAATTATTGCAAAAGCTGGGGCAGGCCGTGTTTTCATGACAGGCTCGGATACAAGTTTTTCCAAAGTTTTAAAACTCAGTGATTGTGACTTCAGTCTAGGCTCCAATCGGCTAGAGGATGTTGTCTCAGAGGGCAAAATTTGGGACATGCTTGTCGCAGATATTGTAGAACCATCTGGAGTTTTGAGACAGCAAGTCATTGAAGATATTGTGCTTGCAAAAGGTCAGTATGATAGTTATTGATGGTGTTTTGAAATTAGACGAATGTTTCAGTTTTCAAATTAATCAATCAAGCCAATTTTGATCCGGGTTTATCTCTACGTTGGTTGCAATCTCTCCAACTCGCACTCTCCATCTCACTCGATTCATAGCATACTTTTTCTCCAAACCAACACTCTTGCTCTCCTTCTCCACTTGCGTCATCTATGTTGCCTTTGATCGTCCTTGCTTCCTCTTGCCCCTCACTTCAAACTCCAATGTTTTTCTCAAAATAGGCCCGTGTTTTGTTTTTTCTTAATGTTACATTTTCAATAATAATAAACAAAATATCAATAAATATACATACTCATTGTAATTTATAAGGCCTTAAAACGACATGCATAACACAGTTTCTTACATTTCATAATGATTTTGATAACAAAAAGTTTTCATGACAGGCCGATGATAACAATAATAATTATATAATTAGTAACTTTGGTCTGAAATCACATGCATGGTTTCAAAAATTTGAATTATTGCACATAACAACTTTAGTTTGAAGTCAGAAATATGACTAAGTGCTGGATAGATAGATTCATTTACTGTTTTGAAAATAATGGGAAAAACATGTCCTTTCTCCTTGGCTTGCTGGTAGGTCTAGCAGAAGCCCATGGTCAGAAGTTTAGATCAGTTACAAGCCCTTGTTTCAGCCGTATGATCTAAACTGTGTATTGGATAGGATCTGATAACATTTGATGATAGTGGATACAGTGGGCTTAACAGGCCAATAATTGTACAGAGTGAAAAGGATTTAAAAAACGAAGTTTTGTATTTATAAGTCAGACCAGATCTGTAAATGCACACCAAGCAATTATTGTAAACAATGTATTTTGAGACTTTGAAAAACAGCCCAGGGTGGGGGGTACTCCCGTATATTGACTATAGGGTTATGTGCCACTGCTCAGTCTAGAACAGAGTGTATAAATCATGAAATTTTTTTGTCAGGAACTGGGTATAAAATTTTGCAATTCTTACAAATGGTTTCATTCGTTCCGAATTGGAATTGGTTTGATTGGGTAATTTAATGTAAGTGAATTTTTCATGATTTACAGACCTGATCTTTGTTTAGAACTCATTTGCTAATCGGTTCTGTTTCTTTATCTTTCTCCTGGAACACACAAACAGCAAGAGGCTATCCATTGGCCCATTTAGTTACTTTGGCATTTGTTTTGTTTAGTTTTAAAACGAAGCAAAAGTTGGTAAGCACAGAAAATCTTTCCCTTTGAAGAAATCATTCTTTCTTTAAAACTGATTAAAGCCAGATTATGGCCAACTTATAATTAGTCCAATTAAAAATGGCTTCATGGAATGAAAGAGTTGCTAACCATTTTTTGTGTGTATCTTAGACAATGCATGTATTTTAGTGATGTCTATTAAAAAAGGAAAACAGGGTGTTTGTTATTACAGTATTATATAAACAGTTTTATGTCCATTGATAAAATAATTTTACATGTATGTGTCAATTTTATTGATAGCGGTCAGTGATTACACCAGTCATTAATTTGGAAGCCATCTGGAGAGAGTACAACTCATATGAACAGGTATTTACTGTACCTACCTATTTACTTCTAAATACGATTGACACTATATATACAGTTAGAGATGTGACCATAATACTGTCACTATTGACATCAAATCAAGAACTTCTATTTCGCAATTTTTTTTGAAGGAATAGCTTTCCTTTATACCAAAGTACTTTTATACCAAAAGTACACAAGAAATTATTTTTGAAGACCCAAGAGGGAAAACTGAAAAAAATTTAGTTGAGCTGATGTCAAATCAAGAATTGACCCAGACTCCTTTATGTGCTGCTGCAAACCATTCCAAACTGGACTTCAAGAAAGCATAAAAAATCAAGGTTTTAACCAAATCAAAAACAATTTGTGCTAAATTACTACACTAACTACATTTTTTTTATTAATATATTTTTAGCAAAAAGAAAAAAATTGGTGCTAAGTGAAAAACTTCAATAGTAGAAGATACAGTTTTTGATTTAGCTTTGGTATTTGATTAATAAAACTTGCGTTGTTGTTTTGTTAGAGTGTTAACAAGAATCTTGCTAAGAACTTGATAAATGATAAAACCAGAGACTACATGAATGCTAGAAGGGTTTCAAAGGTAAGAGAGAACAAATAAAAAATGTACAATATATACTTTTCATAATAAGCATGATGGGCCGTGTATTTTAGATTTGTAAATGTAGATTCTGTGTGTTTATATTTTAAATTCAACTTTCAACTTTCTAAAAATACTTTCAAAATATGATAAGATGGCTATGAGAAGTCTTAATTTTGTAGATGTTCATTGTTGTAAAGTAGCAGTATACAGTAGCTATTCGCGGCATAACCAGCCATTAGGCCTGTATTCTTGAACAAGCTTTAAAACATTTCTTCTTTAAAGCATTTAAAGATTTCGAGGAGGAGGAGTTGTTGTTGTTGTTGTTGTTGTAGTGGTGGTGGTTGTGTAAATTATAGATCAGGGTAACCAGGGTAGGTAATCTTATATGTTTTTTTATAAACACACACCAGGAGTATGAAGCAATTACTAGAGGTTTAGTTAAAGGAAGTCCCTCTGTTCCGCCACAAGGGACAGCAGAAGAAACAAAACAGGTAATTATCAGCATTTTGTGTTTCCTGTGATATCATTATTATCAACCTACCACTACCACGAGCACTATCTTTGTTATCTAAATAATTGTCCCTATTATTATGGTCATAATCACCATTTTCATCATCACATAAATGATCATACCCATCATCATCATCACCATCACCATCACCACCATGATTATCATCTCCACCGTGATTATTTACTTTTCCATCATCATCACCACCAACATCAGCACCAACATCACCATCATTCTAATCATAATCTTCATCGCCATAACCATCATTACCATCATCATCACCATCTTTGTTATCGTCATTGTAATCTCTAACTTAATTACGATTGTCATGAGCATTAATAATTATCGTTACTCTTCAGGGTATAATCTCTTTGTTGATTGAAGACAACATCAGTATGTGTCTTCCACGGGAGTATAGGAGTAGCTTGCAGGAAGAACTCAAGGAAAGAGCTGGTACAAACAATGAAGATTTGGGCATGGAAGATGGCCTTTCCCTAGCGTGGCAGGCTGCTGCCTGTAATGCTATACGAGATGTATTAGAGATAAAACCCGTACAACCAGGATTTTGGTGGTCACTCAAGAAGTGGAACCAGAACGAACTTGAGTGTCTATTTAATGTGAGTACACAACAGGGCTTTTTGAGCCCTATCGCATTAATGGAAAGAAATTATCAATTTTGTTGAAAGATATTTTTTCCCACTAAAAGATAAAGCAATTTCTTTCCTTCCTATGTCATGGAGATGAGTTATTGAAATTGGTTCTTGACTACCGTAGATGATGTAGAATTTGATCGACTAACTGAAAACACTTTTGTGGCCATAACAAATAAAAACACTTATTACATGTGTTGATTTAAGATGACCCTGCCCTGCCAAATAAAATTAATCTAAAATATTTCCTATCTTTAGCTCGGCAATTTTGGATTTGGCTGATTTCATGAATGGTGCATAAACCGATACTAGTTCAGAGTACTTTGTAATGAATGCACTGGTGCCTGCATGGATAACAAAACAATCGTAGAGGGTTTCAAAATTGTCAAAATTAGCTAAGAGAGACATGATCCTTTTAGAAAGGACAAGAAAACTCTTAATCGTTACGGAAAACTAAGAAACAAAAATTAACATTGAAAATCTTGGAAAGAATTATCACACTAGAAATGATGTTTCATCAAAACTTTGACGAGTTTCTGGAAGCTAGTTGCATTAATCTGAAGTTATTTCTCATCAAACATTTGATGGAAACTTATCCAACTAATCTGGATCTTCATCTGGGTGATACCCTTCTCTAGTAATTAACGATTTTGCACCAAAATCTTGACTAGTTTTTGGAAAGTACTTACTCTAATGTGACTCTTCCTCTGGTAGATACATCACACTAGAAATAATTTCTCATTAACAGTTCGACTAGTTTCTGAAACAGTAAACAATATGCATTAGTCTAAACGAGGTTATTAATTGTAAATCTCCCATTCTAAGTGTTTATTTATTTTCTCATTTTTAAAGTTTGAATTTCCTGTATCGCCATCTTGAATGAAACATTATGGCTACTTTGCCAGGCGTCACTCGTTAGTGGCTATTACATTTCTCAAGACTGGGGAGTGGCATTTGGATTGGTGATGGCGGTGTGTGTATTTTTTATGCAAAAGACAACACATTTTATGGTTTAGGCTGATAATCCGCACAGGATGTTAGAAGAGCTAAATCCTATACGAACCAAATAGCCCATGGAGCCAGCGTTTATCTCTGGTTTCTGTAGTGTTAAGTGGATCAGAGTCTTTGACTTCCCCTGTACAGGACATTAATCCATTGCAGGTTAACTTCCAGCAGACGCTAGTACTCATTTACCTACCCCGGAAGGATGGAAAGGTGTGTTAGCTTAGGCGGAAAAGGTCACACAAAGATTCAAATCTCGGTAGATCCGAGATTGAACTGGGGACGTTATGATCAGAGAGATCCTGCAACTGTGCCAACATGCCCACCCAAAAATGGTTATTTTGCAACTATTCTTAGCGGAGCTCCTGCGAAGCACCATACTTAAGAAAATATAGTACATATGCATCGAGTTGAATTTTCAACGTCATGTCCGTCAGTTGTCCGTCCGTCCATACGACGTCAGTGTACACGAGTGAAATATTTTCTTTTCTTGTTCATTTTTAAAGTTATTTTTTTTAAATGGTGTATGTTTTTTTCCTTCGTGTGTTCTTTGATATAATTTTGGCATTTGTAAATTGTTTGTGTATTTGGCGAGAAATCAA
>JAOBAY020079171.1:0-11012 GCA_025331085.2 Zoanthus sociatus
TGAAAACATCTTGCAACAATGCGTGTGTAAACAGGTCGAATTTTATAAAGAAAGTCACGCTCAGCCTACGAATGCTTGTGATCGGGATCAACAAAAAATATAAATTGTTTGATTTGAAAAAATCTTCTTCTAGAACACAAAATTTGCCTTAATCCTGGTGTGTGAAAAAGTTCAGATTTTGCAGCTGTAAAGAAGTAACTCTCATTGCGTGGTGCAACAAGAATGTTGTTGCAATGTTGCTGTTGATTTAGTTATATTTTACGAATGCTTGTGACTTGTGAAGCTTATCACGCATGATTGAATCACATGTACTGTAACTTGCTTGTCAATTTTAAGTTATGTGCAAGTGGTACTTTCTACAGGATAAGCTGGACTTTCATTAATTTGCCAAGGTAGAGATCAGCAAATGATTGCCAGCACCTTCTGGGAGCTAACCTGTAATGAGGCTACATTATCATTTGTATAACTCTACAGAAGGTAGCTGGAGAGAAGTGCTGACTTCATGGGCCACTTGGCTCGTAAAGGATTTAACTTTGGTTAAATTAATGTTCAGAGTGTTTCATTGCTGTTGTATCTCAGTGGGAATAGGTTCTGCTAGTCCATTTTCATGGTTTCCTATCTCAAGTGAAAGAAGGAAGCGTGGCTTAGTGGTTAGCTACAACGATTTGAATGTGGATGATTGAGGTTTGAGTTCCGGTCTCTGATTACCACTAATTGATTTGTCCTTGGTGACCCCAGGGGCAAAGTCACCATTCTTTGTAAAAAGCCAACTGGTTTTACCTCCTACCAGTTGGGATTTCTAACTGATTCACTATTGAAAAGCCTACTGTATGTCAGGGAGTTATCACTGAGTGTTTATTATTTTGTATTATAAAAACTTGTACATTGCCACCTGCCACAGATCACCTAAAGTCATTAACAGAAAATTAGTTTTAATTCTTTGTGTAAAAGTGATTTATACTTCAATCTTATAATGTCTTAATACCATAGGGATACAGCAGGTCAAGAGAGATTTCGCACAATTACAACAGCTTACTACCGGGGTGCAATGGTATGTGTTGGGGTTTCTAATAGCAACTAGCTGCCAGTGAGCTTATTTTAACTTGCCAACTATTTCAGATGAACAATTGTTAGAAGGAAATGTTGTCACAAATAAATCATTTAAAAGTTTTATCTTTCTTTTAACCTTTTGGGTTAATCAGTATCATTGGTTGCGTTTCTCAAAGAAAATGTGTGAGACGCAATTCAAATCATTGTTTGTGACTCCTTTATTATCGTTGGATAAGGCCCAGCAGAAGCTGTTCAGAGTTGGTCCAGCTTAAATAAGATCTAGTGTCACAGGCACGATTATAAAAGGGGAGTAACAACAGGGAATTTTGAAGTTTAACTTCTCTAAAATGCACATTTTGCAATATCTCTGAAAGAGTTAAAGAAAAAATGAACTGGAGTTTACCATGAAAATTGCTTGTGTTTAATACCAAAGTGACTCTTATTTCAGTACAGTAATGGAAATATGCAACCAAGTTCAAAAGTTGATCAGGCTTTGGCTGAATCAACTGGACCAGTTTCGCCGTGCCTGTGCTTCCAAGCGTATCCTATGGCAAACACACAGGCCTAAATTAAGTACATTGCAGCGAATTGTAACAAACACTCACTATCAACAAAACTGTATAACCATGGAAACTGAGCTTTTAGGAATAATTTTATTTCACTGTGCAAATTTTTTCTGTTGATCATGTTAAGAAACAAACTGTAACGACAAATTAGGAAGGTACTGTCTAATTGTATTAAATGCAAATATTGTATACTGAGAATCTAAAATAAGGCAAAAGACCTGAAAATTTTAGGATTTACAGACTGCTCTCTAAAGAGAGTCTGTTTTTTTTTTCAGGGCATTATGCTGGTATATGATATTACAAACGAGAAATCATTTGAAAATATTAAAAACTGGATAAGAAATATTGAAGAGGTGAGTAAAAAAGTACCTTTCGTATTGCTAACAAAAATAATGTATTACTTGTTTTTTCTTTAAGCTAGAAACATTTGTCTATTCAAGACTAAATCTGAATTGGCAAAATATTTCTTTTAGTTTGAGATTTACTATTGATATTTTGTTAATTTTTCCATTAGTCTCAGTGGTTATCTTATCATAGATAGGAAACCTTTGACAGTACTTATAATAAGTTCTAGTGTAGTTGGCCATAGCCAGAAAGTAGGTGGTTGCAGAGGCCAGAGGCCACTGAGTCATTAAGGGAGTCTGGGGGTATTCTCTCCAGGGAAACTTTGAGATGTTAACAAGCCAAATAAGCATTTTCTTGCAGTTGTGGCAAAAAAAGTGGCACTGTCGTAACGGTTCGAAACAGATATTTTTTGTTGTACATGAGTCAAGTGAAGTGAAGCAAAATTTGCTGGCAGCATGCACGTTTGAATTGAAAGTTTTAACCCTTTCACCACCTAAGATTTCGTACGCACCAGTGCCCATGACCCCGGTCATTTTCAAACTTCAGTTGCTATTTGAGAGCATCTATTGCAAATGCAAAATAAATAGTAAAGGACACATTTTTGTCATAGACAAGTTTCTTTTATTTTAAAGATGAACTAATTCTCTTTTTGGAGACGTAATTTTTAAATCCTAGTAGAAATACTTACGAATTTTCAAAACGTTGGAATCTTCACATTTCAACAATGTAAATGACGCGTGACACGTTTTATAAGAATTCACAAACAAGCTATTAACTTCTGGTTTAAAAAGAGCAGAAAGAAGCATTAGAAACAAATTTTTTGGGAGAAAAATGATATTTCTCTATAAGTACAATAATAGTAAATATACAAAATTTATGTCCGATTTCGCTTAAAAATGGCTAAACTTTTAAACTTTGTTGTGATACATTTCATTGTCCGTTCACTGTTGTTCACCGATGAAGAAAGAAAACGTCAAACGCAGCTTGCTCCCACGCACTTCAGATCAAGTTTTAAGTTTGCTCTCCAGTTCAAATTTAAAATAATATCTAACACATCCTACAATAAATAAAGTATTGGTGTTTATTTTCATCATTTTTTCCATAAAAAACACGAAAAATAATACCCGACGGCATTTGTTTGAGACAACATAGAATTTGTCTTGAAATCGAAATATAATTTTTAAAAATGCTTAATAAACAAACTTCTAACAATAAACACATTCTGCATTAAGTATAAATAATCAATATTTCAAAAAAGATTTGTTTTCGTTTTGAAGTTCAATCAGCGAGAAAAAGTATTTCCACACAATAATTAAACTCGCCGTTGACTTTGGCATTGTTTACAGTTTAGTTCATTCATCATTTCGTGAGAACAAATCACGAAAACTCTGTCACAGAAACAGCATAAATCCCTAACACTATCCATCTCTGAAATAATACTAAAATGTCAACCACATTTCTCTATATAAATTTTAAAAGCAAAAATAACGAGTAGCAAAAAACAAAAAGCGTGCGAAACATTTATACCTGCATAACCTGATGGATTCCTCATAATTTCAAAATTTCGGTTTTCATTCGGACTTACAAAAAATGTTAAATAACATATAACTAGACTGTGAAACAGATATACATGTTTTGTTTATGTTTTATCAACAATTACAAAAGAAATATTTTTAGAAAAAATAAAATAGTAAAGCAAACAGATCTTGATCGCTTCGGCGCCACGTGGTTAGATTTAGTCGTATGCATGTTCTCTGGTTGAACTAAAACAAAACATCAAAATGATTCAAAGTTCAAGATTAAAACATAATTATAGCTTTATTTCATTCATGTACAGTAATTATATTAAAACTTCAGAACATTTTTCATTCAAAAGTACTCAATTACGAATTTTAAAACACGATAAATTCAAAGTAATCTTTACCATTTACGTAGACGAAGTCTTCTAATCTCAGCGAACAGATTCTCATCAAGAACAGATTCTCATCAAGAACACAGCTGCTTTAAAAATTCATCAAAATTGTACAAAAATCGTTTTTAAACTGAGTGAAATTAAAATCCGTAAATGGCATAAACTGTCCATCGGATTTCAGTATAAAACACGAATTAAACTTCGTAGAACCAATTGTATTTACTTTAAACGGTAAACAGTCTTTCAGTAGTCGAATACAAAATGGAGATGTGAAAGACGGTTGCACGAACGCGCGTATTTCTCCTTCAAAATCTCGGAATTTTTCTATGAAACGTCCACCATTTTTCGATCAGAAAACATTGTCAAAATAACCCTTAAGCCAATTGCTCAATATCAAGACCCCCCTCTCACAAATGCCTCGATTTCGAGCTTTTCTTAACAATTGATCGTCTCAGCCGCTTTTGCGGCCTGTGGGGTTCTGGGCACTGCATGTTTCAAGCCGCAAAAGCGGCCTGTGGTGGTGAAAGAGTTAATCATTCTCTGATGCATTACTCTTAGTAATATGAATCTAATTGTGGCTTTTTAAAAGTTCATATGTTTATTGAGTTCCTTTTGGTGTGTTTGTATTTCAGTACGCGCACAAGTTGGCGTTCCAAGTTGGTCAGTGCATACACAGAGAGCCTTCGCACGATTTGTCAGACAGGCTTTTCTTCCTGTAGATAAAGCTGATATTGAAGAGACTAATGTTAACCGCCATGATCGTCTTAGAACAAACTGATACACAGTTCACGAGAGATCGTATATAAGTTTTAACAGAGTATATCTTGATTTATTGTTATTTATTTGTTCTGTTCTGTTTGCCAAGTATATTCCCAGTGTCGTAATTCTTGATTCGCAGTGATGTTTCGCCAGCTTTTACTCTGATAGGATCATAACAAGTTTATTCAAGAATACCAAGCACGTTAGATAATAGTTAAAAAGGGAAAAGGGTTTTTAAATCGTTGATAGAAGTCTAAAAAGTCTTCACAAGTTATTGGAAAGAATTACTGTTGGCAGTTTATAGATTGAAGGATAGAAGTTCCCATGATTTTAATAGAAAGAAAATTTTGTGATTATTTGATGTTTTAACGCAATGAAACTAAACCGTATTTTGTCTTCTCAAAAAGTCCCGTTATTTATTCATTCTCACAAAAAGTTAAATATCTGCAATCTACGCTTTTTTATTGTTCACTTCTTCGAATTTTTACGTATTATTTTAGACTTATTTCGAAATACAAGTCAGTTCATCAAACGATAAATAGAAAGGATTATCAAGACATTTTGTTGCTTACAAATTCAGATTTTAAAATATAGAAATTAGTACGATTTACTTGATTGGGACCTTAGATATTTGCTGTGAATGTTTTCAATTTACATCGATTTGTAGGTGTTTTCATACTCTCCCTTACCATCATATTTTTTGGTTTCAACTTTGTCTGTCAGCAAAGTCGGACTTCCAATAGACTGGAACGATGAAAGCATAAGCACTACACCTAAAAGTTCGTTATTGCCGCCTCGTTCCGGTACGAGCTCGTTTTAAACTTTTTCATGTAAATACGTTGCTGAATATATGTTCGTTCCGGAATGAATCTCAATCCGGCATCATGTAAACACCGCCTAAGACTAAGGTTCAAATCATGTGAAATATTTTTTGTATTTTGAAATCTGATCTCGTATCCAGCTTATCCCGTTGTACGAGATAAGACATTACAAAAGTTTACAATTTTTGCAAGGCTTTTACATACATATGGGAACTTTCGCGCCAAAACGGAATTCGTAACTTGTTCGTGCCATCTTTAAATGTGATTGGCAAGACTGTTATACACGTTTTATTTGGAATCTTGTTCAAATTCCATATACACTTTTTGTTGATTATAGATAATTTTTTGATTAGGTTGTTGATTTAGTCCTATTAAGAAGCTCTTCGTATCATTCACCGCAATTATTGATTAACATTAGGAAAACCAATGAATTTAAACATTAAAGAATCTTAAAATTGTTTGTCTATTACACCATTGATTTAATGTTTGTAAGCTTTAACTGAAGGAAGAGAGGAGATGGGTGGGGTAATGGAAGGTCTTGTTGGACTGGCAAGCCTACATGACCAAACCTGTGACCACTTTTGATTTGCTTATTATATAATATAAATACGTATTTTCTTAGTTAAAGCGACTTGGTGTTGTAACAATTATACTTGGAAAGGAGGATGGGGGGAGTGGGGGAATCGCTCGTTTGTATTGCAAAATTGGTTGTTGTGGAAGATCTGATTACATAGTTATCGGGGTTTGATTATATACTAATTAAACAACATTTGCTTAATATTGGTGTTTTTTCAATGTTTCTTCAATCTTACACAGTTGAACCTCGTTTATTCGGACTTTTTTTCTCCGGTCCCGTTCATTAACGTTAATTAGTTGCCATCTTGAAAACTCGAAGTTACAAATAGACCGACTGGGTAAGTCGATGTTATCTTTGTTCGGAGTTGCGACGAGAAGTTTTTGGAGCAATCAAACATGATTGAAGATTTTAGAGTGTTACGAATATCTGGAAAAAAAGTGAAAAGTTTCATGATTTTTAAGAAAATGTTTCTTTGCAGTTCATATGTTTATATATCTTTTATTTACATTTGTATCTCCCTAATAAGATACTCATTTTTTCGTCTATCCGGACTATTTACCGAGGTCCGGATGGATAATCGAGACCTTACTGTTATCGTAAGGTCCTGGGTACAAATTCCCTATTTCTCATAATTGCGAAATATGACATAGAAAGAAAGACCACACTGTAAGGCCACTTAAAAAAAATCCCGGTTTATCATCAGCGCGCGCACTGATTTTTGCCAGCGCATTGGCTTTTTTCAAAAAAGTTTTTAATAAGAAAATATATGATGAAAAGGAGAAAAATATTTTCCATGTTGCATAACAAGAGAGTGACAAACCATTCGGCCGGCAGCATATTACGACAGTTGATTCCCTTTTCTATGCATTTGTGTAACACTCGTTTAACCATTCAAACCCCACCTTAGAAATGTCAGTTCGTCCAACGTAGTTTCCTAATTGGTGGTGCAGATTTATTCCCGAACTAACTCAGTAGTCGGCAATAGCATTAATCCTACAAAAAAGAAGAAGAAAAACGCCCTCCCTCACTGAATTTTGAGAAAATTTTGATGATAAACCGGGACTTTTTTTAAGTGGCCTAAACTAGAGTTTGGTGATGAGCGGAGCAATAGCTAACGATGTGTTATTGTCATAAAATACACGAATTTACAAAGAAAATATGGCTTCAGGACACTTAAGCCATGAAAAATGGTCGAGTCTGCATGGGAAAAACTTTATTTTACTCTATGATCCTGTACATGAAGTCAGCATATTAATACTAGTACTGTTGAATTATTGTAAGAGAATTTCTTTATAGAATATTGTTTCCAGCAGCTTGTTATCAAGTTATGGCGATAAACTACACATTATCTTTTGCTGCAACTAAAGATTGCTCTGTATTCCTTTAATCCCAGCAGCTGGTTTCAGTGGAAGTTGTTGAGAAGAGTGTTACACGCGAAAAATTGCATCTAATGGCTCTCGGTTGCAGAAAAAAATCTCTGGCATGTTTTTAAATATTTTGGGTTTTCTTTTCCAAAAATTTTCTTTGAAAATTGAATACAATGCAATGTCTTCTCAATTTTTTAAAAATTGAAAATGTTCAATCTAATATGGTTGCTAAACTGAAATGTTAGTTCAAGCCTTCTCACATTGTACCTGCCCTGCTTGGCCTAGCGTGGTTATCCCCAGTTTGGACGGCCCTTTGCGCTCAGCTTTGAACGTTCTCTCCCTAGAAATTCCGACCCTTCCCCCCCCTCCCCATTTTTCGCGTGTTTATTAAATTTTCCTACAAAATCTGACCGTCACCGTTATTCCGACCCCCCCCCTGCCTCCCTCCATGTTAATTTGGCACCTGACTACGTGGCTAGTCAGTCAAGCCAGTACGCGTTTGTTACACAAAAAGATAATTCATTCTTTTGTTTTGCAAGATTTTTACACGTTATGCTTTTAAATTAGCTTTGAACATAAAACAGTCATTTTTTCGAACTTTAAAAAAAGACAAATGCTATTTTTAAACACTAACAATGGGCAAGGAAACGACACTTTCCATAATTTTTAAGTCCATCTGTGTCTTTATCACTTGAATTCATAAACTGGCGACGTCTTTTCAGATTGCAGCCTGCGCTACAACACTCCAATCGACAGTTAAAAAGAGCTTGGGCTTGCTGCCACTCTTTTTTTTTAATTATAAGAACAACTTTATACGCTGCTTTTTTATAAGAACAACTATAAGAACAATGAGGCTCAGATTGTCCGAAAATTAAAAGCAATTAAGAAGAAGCTGAGGCTGAAAAAAAGTGAAAATGTTTCCATTTGAACCTTCACTTAATCTTGTTATTTACGTTCGCAATATATGCAGTAAAAACACGTGCAGAAGAACCGTTGCACACTTGGTATATCTACTATTGTCCCAAATGGTACACGTATTCATGTAATACTAAACGTTCCTCAGACGAACAGAACTGTTTTTCAATGCCTTGTCTTTTTGTTTCGATATTTTTCATTATCTTAGATCGCTCACATAAGTAAAAACAAATTATCAAAAGAACAAATTGAGGCTGAAACAGCTATAAATAAGAACATTGAGCCTCGGCAAAATTTACTGGTTCTTATAAAAAAAAAGCGTGTATTCAGATTGCAGTGAGCCAACGATTTTTCAGTTAAAATGGTGAAAACTAATCAAGTTTTCAAAATTGTAAATTAATCAAAACGATAAAGTTTTTAAACAATTCTTAAATTGAAAGACAATTTTGTATTTAAAATAGAACCCCTATATGTTTTTCTCATAGTTTTTTCACCATGGTGATCTCTTCGTAAAAAAACGAGAATACTCCACGACGAAAATCTCGTGGAAACAAAGACATTGCTCAAAAATATGCATTGATGAAATTGAGTTTCTTTATGATCGAATTTGCGTTGAGTCTAGTTTCCCCATGTCTTCAACTCAATAGAAACTCTGGAAAATTATCATGTCCTTCCAACAAACAGCTTCTGGACAAGAAACAGAAAAAGATGCCTTCGTACAATTTGATATGGTTTCTTGCTCCAGTACTTGTCTCATATTCATAAATATTGTGCTGGTCAGTGTTTCGTCGTTTCGTCCCGAATTTCGCCGCCATCGAGACACTTTATTGGTCATGTTTCTTCTCGGAGACTTGATGTCCTACAACTTGGATTATGTTCAAATGAAACCGAAACAAACTTTGTTTAATCTCTGGGAGAGTCCTTCGCGCGTTTGTCTTGTCAACGACCGTTTGCAACACTTTATGGTTCTTTTATTGGACACAGCTACGATTTGCGTTACAAATATAGCTGTCCCGAAAATGAATCCAATGGTAATGGCAAAGATATCAAGTAAAATATTATTCTTTGTTTTAAGTTTGTGTAATGCTTCTTCGTGGGCCATGGCGTTCTTGGCAATGTCTTTGGTGCAAAGAAGTTTTTGTTTCAACGCTTTGTATGGAGAAATTGACGAATATTGGTTTAATGTCAGAGTACTCTGGAGCAGTCAAGATCTCACTGCTTTGCTGGCCTTTTTCCGCGGTCTTTTTACAGTGCTCAGTATTTGCTTTCACCTTCTATTGACTCAAAACATCAGACAGAAAGAGATTGTCTATATATAGAGATTTTTAGATCTTCTTTGAACAGCTCAAACAGACTCTTGACGGAAATCTTAAACACGTATGCATGACAAATCAATATTGAAAACATGCACTTACGCGTGTTAACTAAAGCCATGCAAGTACTCAATTTTTTTATTTTTTTATTTTCAGCAATTAATTTTAAATTACAGGAAAATTTTTCGACACTCCATCTGCAAATAGCTTAGGTGCTAGTCTAGGCAGATAGTACTCAGAATTTAAAAATCGAAGTTACCAATAATCCCTCTCAGGTTTGATCTGTATATAAGCGATTTTTCGTAATCCTTGCATTTTGATATTCCGACTGGCAACTGTTCGAGGAAAGTGACCTCGTAACTCCTAAAATTTCAGCTATATAATTTTGGTTCTTTGGGTATTCCAAATGTATATTCAAATACTTGCAAAATATTTATGTGCATTTTATTGTTTTAGCCCGTGGTTATAGTATACTCTATTGTTTTTAAACCCAAAAGAATAAATTTTTGCTTTTGATGACTACTTAATTATGTGCATTTGTATACCGCGAGTACTAAATCAAAACGTATTAAAACTTCTAGTTCTAATGATTGTAGATATACGCCTGCACAGTTAGTAAGTTCCCTATCAAAAGAAATTTTACCCTCAATATATAGTTTTAGGAGGGTTATAAGACTTAGCCTTTTAAAAATATATCATAAAGATAGTTTTATCGTTTTAAATAAAGAATGTTGAACAAAGAGAAAAATGATACACAAAGGACTTATCAAAAGTTTTATTCTTTCATGAATCTGATTGTTCTCACAACTTGAAAACAACCCTTTCCCCCGGAGCGGGAAGGGGGAGTAGGGTACTCGCCTACGTGAGGTATACAGATAAGTGCGTGCCGCCCTATAGGGTATGGTTTCGAGCTCTAGAGTCTGGGATAGGGTATCATATTTGCTTGAGGTCTGCCATAGGGTATCTAATTTGGCATGGGTCAGGAATCTAATTGTCTGGGATAGGATACAGTTTCTGGTGTTGATAGAGTTATGATAACATCTATTCATGCATTAACAAACCGACCAGCACAGATGTGACGCCAGTCCTATAAAAACACTAATGGAAATGGTACAGATGATTTTAGACTTAAAGGTCGGGGGTAGGGTATCACATTTTCCTTTTCCCTTTCCTTTTCTTCCCCTCCTACTTTCACTCTCCCATACCCACAGTTTATTTCCCTTCTTCTCCCCTACTTTATCTCACTTTTCCCTTCCCTTAAAAGTGACAATTTTCAAAAAAAAGTCGCGTCTTTTGATTGATCCTCCATTTCATATTGAATCCCATTCGAAGTGCTGCTGCTTCCACTTGATATTAAATTTTATTGAGAAATTTTAGTTTTTCACTG
>JAOBAY020079181.1:0-11011 GCA_025331085.2 Zoanthus sociatus
CATCCAATGAATAGTGGGTAAAGCATCTTAAAATGATAAAAATGCGTGACTTTAAGATAATTTTAGTAATGCGTGCGAGACAGCGTGACCAAAAGCAGAATGCGTAACTTTCACGCGAAATGCATGAAACTTGGCAGTTCTGCTTTGCCTCAGTTTCTTGTAGAAGCTTGGTTACCTTTTGGGAACTGTAAAATGGTTTATTTTCTACTCTGTAAAATTTCTGTATTGGAGCATATTTAATTATGCAGACAGTTCATGCATAAAAATCTCACCTATTTTCAATAATTTTATAGCTACTCCTAACCCTACAGGACCCAGTTATGCCTTTAGAAACGGTTATACTTATCTAAAATTGAAAGTTAATGAAAAATCCCCTCACCAATTTTCTCAAAGTAGCTAACGAGAAACATTAAATCAACTTTTGCAGACCTAATATAAACCACACTAAATAAATTCCATCAAATATCGTAAAGGTAATTAAAACAGGTAATGCTTTAAATGAGTGTAACTGAACATTAAACTGAAAATTAACAACTTACAAGGATAAAATTTCCGTACTTAAATCAATTATGCAAACTAACCCTAACCAAGACCCTAACTTCTATAGTAATATACGCAATAAAACTACATACATAAATAAGTACACTCCAGTACGGAAATTATCTCTGAATTTATAGTTTGTATCGCAAATCATAATATACCCACTTGAACGCATCAAAATCATTGACATAGTTAAAGTAAAAAGTTTGATAAATTACATGAAGAATTATAAACAACTACAATCTTAAACCTTTAAACATTACCCAGTACCTTACCTCATGAACCACAACATTTGTATCTGGAATCAAGAAATGAGGAAACGCGCACAATTTTGAATTGCTTTCAGGTAATGGTTCTAGAACTGCAGTCTGTTGGTCGCCACACGTGGTACAATCCGGGATCCCGCAGAATACATCGTCCCTTAAATAATGCTCTCGAACAATCTTCAACACTCCACCTTTACGGGTCTTTTTCACAAATGTCTTAGACTTTAACATGACGAACAAGTCATGTTTTACTACGTAAACTAAAAGGGATTATTAAACAGAAAACATTTCTAAAATCATTTCTCTTTGGCAACCATCTTGACTCCGACGCAGCTCCGCTGACCATGACCTCTGCAGTATTTGCAAAATCCACAGGCAGCCCAAGCCACAGGCTTCCCAAGCTGGAAGTTAGTCATATTTACAATTTCCCATATATTAGTCCTAAAAATTTTCCTTACAAAAATATTATAGAAAACAAAGTTCACCTACCTTGAGATCATCTTGTGTTGACTTTTGTGTGTATTTTGGGCACGACTGGACTTGTTTTAAAGGGATATTTTGAGATTGCTCTTCTACTCTCTTAAACTAAGTGAAGGGCTTGAACTCTTCACCACGCTGGGCACCATAATTTCCGTAATACAAAGCAAATTAATATTAAAACAACCGACATGTTCACAAAAAATACCCTGAAAACCCATTGCTATTTCACACCAATCAATTTTCAAAAGTCCGCTCAAAAGGACAATTTTTTCGCAAGTATTCCCGCCAATTTTGTCTTCGGGTGATTCGTGGGATTCGTTACTTAGGTACATGAACCATAGTTTAGTAAATTAGTGACTGCGCCTCGACAAAAGTAAAACCCGCTAGGTGAAAACATTTTTTCTGCATGGGGACCCTAGTTTTGCTCGCAACAATTGTTTACCTAGGTACCCTGAAGGGTTTCACATTTTGTCGCGGTGTGGGATCTCAAGAGATTTTAGCCATACCTCGAGAGTGGACATTTCATGCTACTCACAGACTATAAGGCGCTTACGTTAATTATGGACCCGACGAAAGCTACCCCTGGGACCAATGCAGCTGGGATCCAGGAATGGTGTATCATCCTAGGTGCTTTCTCATATGAAATAGCACACCATGGGCCGAAGAAACATGCTAACTGTGACAGACTGTCCAGACAAGCAGTTCCCTCAGAAGATCACACTGATAGTGTCAAATGTTACTGTACCACCGCGCATGAACTGGTGAACTTCCTGTGAAAACTACAAGTAGCGGTAGAGCAGTTAGAAAGCCGTTAAGATATAGGGACACACACTAACACTACTTAAGAAACAATGCACCTGAACATTGTACTGCTATCTTACAGGGGGAAAGTGTAGCATACTTCCGTTCAATTGTTTTGTACATTAAACCACGTAACAATAAAAGTTGAGTTTTGACGTCATCTTGTTTTGACGAGCGTTTTGTTGTTAATTACACAACAGGGACTGTAAGTGTAATGGGATAAGAAGCCATGATCAACTTCTCTGTGGCCAAGGGATTGCTTGCCGGACTCACATCCCAAATTAAAAGTGTGGCACGGTTCATTCCTTTGTCATCAGTTGGGCCAGCAAGTCTGTTCCCATGGCCCATGCTAACTATATAATGAGTACATCATTGCAATCTTAATCCCTACCTCTGGAGAATATAATTTTGGTGTGGATTTTACATCATTATAAGTTTCAAAAGACGGCACAACATATTGCGTTGACAAAAAACGTTAACGTTGAATGTCTAAATTAAAAGCTAACTCAAGTAAATAAACAATTTTGATTAAACTCGAAACATATAAGTTAAATAAAATATTATTTTCCTTTTCCTTCTTTTTTCTAGTTGGGTTTTACTTTTTTACTAAAAAGGTTACTAGTACTTGGGTTTTCACCATGTCACCGGTTAGTGACGCGTAAATTTTATTTATTAAAGGAACGCAACACTTTTCCAAGTTCTAACAAAAAAGGAATCGCCAGAATAATTCTGCTTGTGCTTTACTACAAACAATTTGAAACTAAGCAGATTTAAGTGTATTTACTGGAAGTAATGGGAGATTAATGAAGTGCGTTAGAAATGGCCACTTTAGAAAATATAAGCAATTTAACACTTGTCAAAATATAAGAAATATTTTATAGTATTTGCTTAAGTAATAACCTGAAAGTTCAGTGTTTATTTTTTTCAAACTGAAATTATTAGAAATATAAAAATTTTAGTGCTTATCTACCTTTCCTAAGTTTTGAAATGCTGAACCAGGAAACAGGTAAATATACTCTAGTCCTTTTAAAACTGCAGTATTTGGTAAAAATCATTCCAGCAAAAAATCTTTATTTTGGGGTGTAAAGTAATTTTATTATTGCATACCTGCATCAAACCAAACCAAAATCGAAACTGCCCGTCCACGACTTCACCAAGGAAGTAATAAAACCATGTCAGAGTTACCGTATTTCTTCTAATACACGCAGAGCGCGTTTATTAACTTTTGAACAAACTTGGTACGGCGTGTATTGAAGGGAGGCGTCTATTTTGGAATCACATTCTTAAGTTCGCATCCAAGGCTTGACATGTAAAAACAGGGCAAGAGTGAGGACATCGGAAAGACACCATATTTTAACACAACAGTTAATTGTGAATCCATCAAATGAATATTTGTAACACATGTATCTATAAGATCGTTTACATTTTATATTGTAGTATTCTCCTGCAATTATTCTAATAAAATGCCGCTTTTGGAGGGGGGCATTTACCAGAGGGAGCCGTGTATTAGAGAGAGGCGTTTATTATCATATCTATGTAAATTGACCCGGCGTCTATTAGAGGGCGGCGTGTAATTGAGGCTAGGTGTGTATTAGAGGAAATACGGTAAGTTGTGTCCTATTCAAAATGGTGTCTTTGAACTTGATTGCTACCAGACAAAACTTTGGGTTTCTTTTTTAAGTTTTCAGTACCTGGTATTGTTTTGTAAAATCTAAAGATGTTCAAGACACAGGAAAAGACCTAGCTGAGGCAAATTAATTATTAATTAAAATTAACTTCACATTATCAGACATTGACAATACAAACCATAACATAAGTCTTGTGCCATTTCTGATCAATTTATTTTCTCCATTTGGCTGGGTTGTCACGCATTGTTTATTCCTCAGGCAACCAGCCACTTAATTTTTCCAAAAATTGGTTTGTCTCTGATGACGGGAAGACCGCTAATTATGAGCACTGAGTACTCTTACTAACAAACTGCAGAGGATGCAGGACCCTACAGTAATATGAGCAAGTCCATTACTGTAGCATATAAATTTGTGATTTTTATCAAACAACATAGGTCTGCTACAAGAAATTATGGTAACCTACAGTGTAGCAAATCATTTCCCCAAAGAAATCAATCAAACAATCCAACTTTGATCTGGGTTTATCCCCATAAATGGGGGTGGTCAGATTTACCCCACTTTGGTTGCAATCTCACCATCTCCCACTCTCCATCTTGCTGGATTCATGGCATTCTTTTTCTCCAAACCAACCCTCTTGCTCTCCTTCTCTGATCTGTGTTTATCCCCATAAACAGGGGTGGCCAGATATACCCCACTTTGGTTGCAATCTCTCCAACTCCCACTCTCCATCTCGCTAGATTTATGGCATCCTTTTTCTCCAAACCAACACTCTTGCTCTCCTTCTCTGATCTGGGTTATCCCCATAAACAGGGGTGGCCAGATAATTATACCCCACTTTGGTTGCAATCTCTCCAACTCCCACTCTCCATCTCGCTCGATTCATGGTATCCTTTTTCTCCAAACCAACACTCTTGCTCTCCTTCTCCACTAGTGTCTTCTTTGGTCATCCTTGCTTCCTCTTGCTTTTCTCAAAACATACCCATTATCCCTCCTAAACACATGCCCATACCATCTATTGCCGATCTTACACAACTCTGATAAACCTTTCCTTTCATCTTAATCAAGAAACATGAGTTCAGCAACTCTCCACATAACTTGAACTTCACCCACCCAATTCTAGCTCCTGATGTCACAGCCGCCTTACAACCACCACTTGCATTCACCTTATCCCCCAAATAACAGAAACCTCTCATCATTTCCACTTCTACACACAACTCCTCCAACAGTTCCACCAATCTATCAACTTGCTTCTTGCAACTTCCACACACAAAATCTCTCCCCAACCTCGGGGTCACCCTCTTTACTTTTGCACATCTTCCATGGATCCATTTCCTGCATTTCACATACAACACTGAATTTCCCATCACTCAAAAGAAAGTAAAACTCTATATTGTATATCAGTTTAAAAATAATAACTTTTGGGTAACAAAATAATATTCTGAAGTCATGCATGCATCTCATATAGAGCATTTTCTCACCTAGCGTCATGGCAGTCATGCTGGGGTTTTCTCAACAAAAATATTTTTGATTCTTTTTGTTTCAAAAACCTACATGGCCACTACACCTATTGTCTTTTGCGTCCCTGGGATTGTGTGAAAACGTTCTTTATGTATTAAGTTTTGGTTCAATGTTGAATTCATTTAATATATTATTCTTTTCTCTCAATACTTTCTCAGAAAAATCACCAATGAATTTATTGAGCAAGCAGTGAAAGAGGCACAGGTTTCTGAAAGTTCCCACAAGAAAACGAATCATTCCGTGGTTGTTCCTAATGAAGCAAATGATCCTGCCACTGGTATAGGGGCTTTCAAATTTATGTTGGAATCAAACAAGGGTAGAACAATGTTAGAGTTTCAAGAACTTATGACCATATTTCAATTACTTCATTGGAATGGCAGTTTAAAGGCAATGAGGGACAGGAATTGTACCAGGCAAGAGGTACTGGCCCATTATTCTACGAGAACTATTGATGATGATATGAGAAGCCAAATGGCTTTAGACTGGATTTCACGAGAGCAGGAAAAAACAGGAATTATAAAACACCAGCTGGAGAAGTCTTGTCAAGAGCTAGAGATGTGTCGTTTGAGTGGAAGGGAATTGCGCTTCCCAAAAGAGAAGAGAGATATACTAATGCTGGCTTTTAATCAGCTTGGAAAAGTGTAGTTTATGTACAAAACTGAAAGTAAACTCAATTTTGACTAATAGAAGTTCTGTGTGGGTAAACACAGGTTATTAGTCTGCAAATGTTTTTGGATTTTGTAAATAAATTAAAATATCTGTTGATATTAATCATTGGCTACCAGGTCAGCAATTTGTGTCATTTAAATTGAATTTGAGACAGAAATTTTCATTTTGAATAGTTTGTTCATAAAATGTAAATTATAATTATAAAAGTTAACAGGACTGCATGGTAATTAATAACATATTTTTCAGTAAACATTTTTAGTTGCTTTAATGTATGGCACACTTCATTGAGGTATTAAATAACAAGTTTTAAATGCATAGACCCAAAGTTTGAGAACCCCAAATGCTGGTCATATGTTTGTCCTTGTATGAGGGCCAAAGGGTCTCTAAAATGGTCATTTTGTGCATTTTGAGATGAAGTCCTTGTTTATCAGCCACTGTTAAATGAGGAATTGAAGGGGTTATTTTTGAGAAGAAATCAACTGACAAAATTTTGGCAGAAAGCATGGGGGCTTCAAACTGAGACTGGCACTGGAAGTTAACTTACACCTCGCAGTTTGAGCACTCAATTGATCATCAAACAAAGTATTTTTCAGTTGAAATATGTTATTTACATTAGAAAACATTTTACTCACAATTTGTGTAGTTTTTCAACATGTCTTACAAGCCATTATTTGTTATTTGTAGGAATCATGGCATGAAAATAAAGAAAGAATCAGCTGATTTTAAATTCTTATCAAAAATTAATGCAGAGCTTGAACACAAATATGGGTTTTTACTTAGTTGCAGTGGGTCAGCAGGTTTAAATGACTTCAAATGCTGGCCAGACCCACCTGGTACGGGTCACTTGGGGTCTGTAAATGTACCATAATAATTTGAACAACTGAAACTTAGATAATAGTTTTCTTTGTTGTAATTAATTAATTAAAGTAATTTTAGTATGTTGTTTATTAAAACTTAATAAACCTGTATTTTATTTATGGTTAAATAAATGTTTCACCATTGCGATTAAGTTTGTGGTTAAATAATTTATTTTTAAAAAAAGATAAATTGAACACCGTAGTGAAAATGAGTTTTTGGTACTGACGTTTCGGACTGGAGTCCTTCATCGGAGTGAATGTCACTCAAACAATCATTTTCACTACGGTGTACAATTAATCTTTTTTTAAAAACAACTGTTTCAGTCTGTAGAAACACTGACACAGCATTCCATTTATAAATAATTTATTGATCTATCTAGCTTGCATCCAGGATTTCATGAAAAGGGAGGGGAAGGATTAAAAAAGCAAATTAAAATATATTAAAAGGGAAGCTGAAAACTCTTAAGGTCTGATTTCAGATCTTCTGGGATAAATAATTATATGGAAACATAACTAGGGTATGAAAATAGCAGTACTCTGCTAGACCACACGCTAGTAAATGCTTTGGTGGACTTATCTAGTAACTTTGCATTCAAACTAGTCGGAGTGTCTTAGTAGTAAAATATTGATTTCTTCCAAGAATAAATTTTGCTCCTATTCCAAATCACATCATTTCATTACAAATTTACAGTATGTATTATGATTGTTCTGTTGTGCCTGAAAGTGACTTTCTACAAACAGTAGTGGTACATGTTGATTATGTGTTAGTGTGTTGTAGGTATGCAGGTTCCACAGGAAAATGAAAATATTTCATTAGGTGGGCAATGTTATGCATTGAAACCTATTATGTTGTTTTCAGTCTAGTGAAAAAACATAAAATGTCTATTCCTGATAACCGAGACAACTGCAAACAACCAAAGTGATCGAAATGACCTTACTGCCTTCAGTTGATAGAATCCCAAAGGAACCTAGATAAGGCCCAAAAAGACAAAAAAAACCCATGAAAACTATTGGATATTAGTCCAAATGGACCAAAACTAAAGAAAACATTCCATATTAGGTCCACAATGCATTTCAGTTTTTAAAGTAGAATTAGAGACTTAAACCTGCTCTTTTTGCATTTTAATGTTGGACCTACTATTTTTATTTTTGAGTTACTGGAATTTGCTGGAATTAATATCATTTTTTCGTTAGATTACAGAATTTTAAGAAATAATGGTAGCTTATAGATGAGAGTAAAAAGCATTGTTTTGCATTATAAATTTAAAATATCAGTGATCTTTATCATAATTTTTAATTTTATTTAAAACTTTGTTACGGTATCTCACAGATGACATAATATTGTATAAATTAAGTTCATTCAGAACACTTAAATTGGTTGTCAGTTTTAATCTATTATAGAAAATAAAACAACCGAAATTTGAAAGTCAAGAGAGCTAACAGAGCCAACATATTCTTTGATAAAAATGAATATAAAATTAATTTTGAAGAGTCTAGTGCAAAAACAGCATATAAGTGACTTTTGATGGGTTCTCAGTTCTCACTAGGTTGTCCCTATTATCTTTTCATAACACTTGGGAGAATTTAGCATTTCATACAAAGCCAAGACAAAAACTGTGATCAACAGTAGTGTGACATTGCTTTTAATTTCTCTCACGGCTGACTAAACTAATGAACAAGGAATTTCATGTAACAATCTAATGTTGGTTTTAGAAAAATCTGACAGTTGTTTCTTAACCAGAGTTGTGTTAAGAATTTTACTGAAACTTGTGAGGTTCCAATCAAATCTTGAGACCTGAAAGGTTTACAGTGTGGTCATAAGCCCAAACACCCAACCACTGAGACAGATTACATTGATCAGTCTTCACTCTCCTCCTGGGTCTGTCTCTGCACAAGTGCAGCATACAAACCTTGACGTTTCATGAGCTCTTGGTGTGTGCCAGTCTGAAAATCAATCAAATATGTATTGCAGTTGTATGAATAAGATCAAATAATTATTAATGTATGTTAAAATGGAAACAAGATCCATCCTCAACCAGTGCAGAAGAGGTTATACATTCGATTAAATTATGCATAAAAAATAGTGGAGTAAAACACCTTTTAGCAACATTTAGAATTACCTCTTTTATATTGCCATGAGACAGAACAACAATGATATCTGTAAAAAAAGGATCAAAACATTGAATTGAATATGGTAACAATTAATTTTAATTTATTATTTACGATCACATATAATTTAATGAAATCAAAAATTAATAAAATAAATGCAAAAGAACAAAACATATGGGTAATGTGATAAGTGATCTGTGGAATATATTTTATGATTGTCGATTTTAAGGAGGTTATAGAAACAATCAAAATACCCAACAGAAAAAACTCAAAATTGAATTCGGTGAATAACAGCCAGGTTGTTGCATCCCAAGTAAAGAGGTGAGAAATGCATGCGCAAGAGATACCACTGCACCAAACTGAGTCCAGAACATTGTGAAACATGAGGGGGAGGGGTTGGGAAAGCTGGTCATACACCAAACTAAAGGCGCATATGTTTTTTTAAAGATTTTATACACCTTGTTATGGTGTATTGATCTATGTCAGCAAATCTCTTTGCAATTTACTACTCGAGGCCAGTTCAGTGTGCAGCCTGTAACTGAATTTAAAATTAAAATCAAAATGTGAGTCTCTCCAGCTATTTTATTATGGCTACTTATCTCCCTAATAAATCTTTTTTGAGACAGCTAAATTTCCTGCCTTTCTCTGCATACCATGAACAGCAGTATTAATTTTGGTACATAATAACTATTAAGAAATAATTATTTGATCTGGCAAGAACACTTGATGCTAATACAGTACCTGCTTCTTGAATAGTGCTCAGCCGATGTGCAATAACTATCACTGTTCGATCTGTAATTATTTTAAACAGTCAATTAGCATACATGTATGCAACTATAAGTCTCAAAAGAGTTGACATGTGTGTTTTTAATAAGATATTACTATAAAATTCTTATAGTAATATATCTTATATTTTATAGACCTTTTGTCAATTAATGATACTGAAAATTATTAATTTAAGTTAACAAAAGCATAATAATGACAATTTTAGAAATATTAACATAGAACCAAAAACAATAGTGTAGAATACTGACAGAAGCCTTTTAAAGTTAACTAAAAATAAAAAAGTCTAAACATACAGTACTAACCTTTGGTGAGTCTATCAAGAGCTTCTTGTACAACTCGCTCAGACTCTGCATCTAGGGCACTACAGAAAAACAATGAAAGAAATGCTGTTATACAGTGGAACCCTGCCTTATGGCCACCTTGTTAATTAACCAACACCACATTTTTTTGGCCCGGCAAAACTGTCCATGCATTTTCTTATAAAAACACTCTGTTAATGCAAAAGCCTTGTTAATGCGACCAACAACCACTTTTTTAATTCCCAACATGTATATTTCTCTGTTCTTAACCCCATTCAAGCAACCACTAATACCAGTCTTTGAACATGAACAAAGATGACAAAGATTTAACATGGCAGGTTACTTTTTTCTACGTTTTTCTAACTTTTTCTAAGTTCATAAGTTTAATATAATATAAACAATAAATAATATAATAACAATATAAAAAATATTTTAAATATGTGGTAAATAATATCATTTATTATTATTTGTAAATATATTAAATGATGAAGCGTTTTTCAGAAGCCTACTAAATTGCATTTTCTAATTCAAGATAAAAAGAGTTCACCACTATGCATATTTCATTAAGAACGAGATATTTTTGGTAATATCTTTCAAAACTGAATAAAATACCTTGTTGCCTCATCTAGTATAAGTATTGGAGGATCTTTTAGTAAAGCCCTGGCAATGGCAATTCTGTCATGGATACAAGCATTATATTACACAATGAGTGTCATCATCATCATCGTCATAATCATCATTATAATCATTGTCACTGTCATCATCATCAAAATCATTGTCAGCATCATTATCATTTTTCCCATTATCATCATTGTCATCATTATCGTCATTGACATCATTATAATCATTTGTCATCATAATCATTATCATCATCATCATCATCATCGTCATTATCATCATCATAATCATCAAATTTCCTTTTAAATCTTACATAATTAAATTCAGATAATTAAAAGACTCAAATAGACCCTTGTCACGCTTGTTTGAGTCAGTTCAAAATTAATATTATTGCAATTTAAATGGCAGAAATGGAAAGAGCAGGTAAAAATTAGTAAGTA
>JAOBAY020079191.1:0-11010 GCA_025331085.2 Zoanthus sociatus
GAATGGGGGGAAGGGACTGGGGATGGGGAAGGGGAAGGGATTGAGGAATGGGGGGAAGGGACTGGGGATGGGGAAGGGGAAGAGATTGAGGAATGGGGGGAAGGGACTGGGGATGGGGAAGGGATTGGGGAATGGGGGAAAGGGACTGGAAGATGACAGCGTTTCTTTATATTTCCACAAACGATGTTTTTAAACAATCGTGTTCATCCTCATTATGATCACCAATTGGCAATACTACAAATATCAAAATAACTATGAGCGTTTTTATGTTCAGTTGTGTTTTGATAAGAAAGATTCTACGTAATATCACACCGATCCTTTCTTATGGAACATGCCACGTTAAGAAAATCTCACATAGTGTTATCAAGGAAGCTATGAAGCCGTCATGTCATGAGATCCGACTACGTGACAAAAACTGAGACCTTTGATGTCCATGATTGCGTAATCCATTTATGTGACAGTCCGTTACTGATCCCCTCTTTTCTATCTGGAGAAGGACTAGCACTTCTCTCTCTTACACCTTCTAAGTTTCCCGACCATGAGACCATACATACAGCATATATAACATTATTCATGCTCGTATTTTTAAAGTAGCTATAAAGCTAATTTTTCCGAGCCTGACACACCTACGGCACAATTAAAAACCCAAAGTGGTAGAAGGCAAACCAGTTGGCTATTTACAAAGTGTGGTGGATATGACTCAGGGATAAGCTAAGCTAAATCCTTTTCGAGCCAGGTGGTCAGTGGAGCCGGCGCTTATTTCCAGTTTCTGTAGTGTTAAGCGGATGAGAGTCTTTAACTCTCCCTGGACGGGACACTAATCCATTGCAGGGATCATCCACAACAAATCCAGACAGTGGTCAGAGTGAGATTTGAACCTGGAACATCTGCATGCAAATCTAGCACCCTGACCACTGAGCCATGCCGCTTCATGAACCACGTTACCTCCTCAGCCACGCTGCCTCGATGGTCACAATGTCACACATTTGCTACAAATCACATTTCCAGCACAAAAAAGGTGAAAATTGTATTAAATACCATCAGTATCCATCATCATATCACATCATGAAGAGTGATGACGCTCACCTCTAGGGCAGGGTAGTTATTCCCATTGATTTCCACCACCTTGTCATGTTCTAGACCGAGTATTTCCCGGATGGACACTGCATTACAAAGAAAACAAGTAAAGCTTTCTTTATAACAATATCTAACATAACAATAAGTTTAACTGGCTCTGTACTGCCTATTTGATTTTGTAAACCACCCGATTGGGATGCATGCTAGGAATGTGTTAAAAAAGGACAGCTAAATCCTAAATCGTTTTTCAAAGTCCAATGTCACCTACAACTAGTGTTTATCACCAGTTTAGGATGAGCGTATCCATAAATAATGCACATGTGAAGTCTGACAAATATGTAAAATATCAGAAAGTTAACAAAACTGGTTTATAAGGTCCGACTTACTTTTTTGTTCAGGATTTCCAGAAAAATCGTCATAGAATTGACCTGCAAATATACATTCAACATTAAATCTTATAAATGCTGCCTTTTTAACTTAAATAGAACACAGGCATAAATAAACACCTGGTCTGACAGCAAATATGTACAATCATATATGATTTAAAATTATTTCTGCTAACGTGATAGCTACAAACCTGTTTCTTTATCTTTAATCACCAGTTTCCTGTTTTTCCATATAACCTCGGTAGCATTGCTGCTGTAGAACCCAGTACCACAAGTTAAACTCTGTATTAGAGAGAAACAAATTTTATTGTAAGTTATATATAGCTAGTGTACTTTCTACTCGAAAGCACGCTCTCATTGGCTAAATCGAGATCACGTGGATGACTTCAAATGAAATGTTCCCCAGCTGGTCAACATCTCGAAAATTGTTTACCAACCGTTGCACATCATTGTCGCGCGTCAAATTTGAGAGCGGGAAAATTTAATGATTGTGATTTCTTTTGTTTATGCTATATACCTTAACACTTAAAAGAACCAACACACATGTATTCTAAAGAGTAACATAATGACCCCGACGTTGTTTGGTTTGCCTCTTCTCAGTATGAGCATTATTAATAAACAAAACACTTGAGAGCTGCTGTAGTGGACGATCTAAGTCTCTCAACAGTGGACTCTGTACTTACTTGAAATGTAAGCGCATTTCAACATATTCATATGATTAATGCGCTATATAAATCTGATATTATCATTATTATTATTATTATTATTGTTATTATTATATTGTTTTTTCTAACTACTGTTCTATTGTTCTTGGATAGTATCAGTATGGTAGCCTGTGTGATTTACTATTGCAACGGAAAATATTGCATAAAATTGCAAGTAACCACAATTTCTATAAATTGTTCTGTCTTCTGAAAAGAGCGACGACAAACTCAAACAGACTGCATACCTCTGTACTATTCTACTTTTGTAACCTCCTTTGTTCTCAACACTGTTCCTGGGGTTCCAAGTCAATCAAAGTGAAAAGTACATTGCAGTTTATAAAACAAATCTTAAAAACAAGTCAAGTCTTTTGAACATACCTTTTTCGAAGGTCACAGAAGTTAATTCAATAGAAGAAAACAATTTTTACATCAGTTTGAATCTAAAGTCCAACCAAATGGCTCGAAAACGTTCAATTTTCTATAACATCAAAATTGACTTTACAAGTGTTACGCAGTTTTATTCTGCTTAACTTTAACTTTACAAGTCAAAACGTGTTATAGCCTGTTAGATAACCTATGAATGTCTTCATCGATAACCGACGGTTATATCAAAGGTATGAAGAAACATTTGACTTACTGACTCAGCTACCCCACCCCTAATCCTAAACATTAGCCTAATCAAACTTTGTTTCAAACCTTTTCCCAAGGGAGGGGAGAGTTAGTAGTTAACATAATTCATACTTACCAGATTTATGACCATACTGGCAGTCAGTTCGTTTATAGTGACGTTTCTGCAGAAAACAATATCAAATGTTATTACTGACCTTGAAGTTATGAAAGATCATCGCAGTTACATACGATGTTTATGAAGTTCGGAGAAACAAGCCCAAATTAACCTTTTAGGCTTTAAGAGAATTCAAACCCAGACCTCTGCGAACACTCGCCAAACTGAGCAAAAAAGCTAAAACTGATAGAGCAGATCATTTTGAGTGATTTCACTGAAGTCACTCTGATGTGTACAACGCTAAAGTCCTCATTTTGACTCTCGAAACAGTCTCAATAATAGTTGTTCACTTCAGAGTGCCATTGATAGTCCCACTGAAAATGAACTGCTCTGCCAGCTGTAGTTTCATTCAATATCACACTCCACGGCAAGGAAATGAATTAATGTCTTGATTTGGATTATCAGACAGTTTCCATAATCGCTTTTCATCTCAGAGTGGCATTGGCACTGTAAGACCCACTTAAAGTGACTTGCTCTTCTAGCTGTGGTTTCATTTAATATCACACTCCATAGCCAGAAAATGAATGAACGTCTTAATCTGTATTATCAGACAATCAGAATAATCGCGTTTCATCTCAGAGTGGCATTGGTAGACCCAATTAAAATGACTTGTTCTTCTAGCTGTGGTTTCATTCAATATCACATTCCATGGTGAGGGAATGAATGTCTTGATTCGGATTATCAAGACAGTCTCAATAATAGCTGTACACCTCAGTGTGGCATTGACAGACCCATTTAAAATGTCCTTCTCTTCCAGCTGTGGTTCATTCGATAGCATACTCCACCATGAAATCAAGGCAAGGAGATGATCATGAATGTACCATATTACATGTATATCACATAGCAACTGCCGAACAGGAAGCTAGACACTACTAGTACTAGTATTCTTAAAATCTGTTTTTCTTAGTCTTAACCAGCTTATTATAAGGAAATACCAGAAATTACATCACACTTTAACAAAGTACGAGATCATTTCATACCGTACCTGGGTACCTGGACAATGTCAAATCTTTCAACAATTTTTTCAGCAACAGTTAAACGGCACTGAAGATGAACGCAAAACAAAATAATAAATTAAAAAAAAGAGATAATATTTTCTTCCAAAATCATTATTACTTTCTACGGTAAACAATACAGCCCTTTGTGGTTTCATAATTCAGAATTCCCAGGAAAACGTCATCTTTATATAATCATTGTACAAATAAGCAAAACAAAATAATAAATTAACAAAAATAATTCATATTTTCTTCCAAAAGTATTGTTACTGTCTGCAATAAACAAAACAGCTCTTTGCAGTTCCATAACTCAGACCTCCAAGAAAAGCTTCATCTTTATGTAATGATTGTACACATAAACAAACTTGACGTTACTGTATGAGCAGTTACAGGCAGAAAGCTCGTTTTTTTTTAATACAGCCTCTGAGTTATACAACGTCGTACATGTATGAAATAGTCATCCCAGTTGGGATAAAGCTGCCTATATTTGAATTATCACTTTGTACCAACCTTGTTTTGAACATCCATTACTTCCTTCACCCAGGCAGCGCAACGATTTACATCGTAATTCTGCTCGATTAGACGTATTTCTAGTAAAGAACAATTAAAACGCAGTTTAAGTAAGCCAACCAAAAAATATACAAATATGCATGATTCTGGTAACATTTGCAGAAACAATAGAGGTGACAGACAAGGTACAATTAATTTCTCTTTAGAAAGCATACTTCTGTCACAACACCATCATTCAATTAACGATTGAAAAAAGTTTACTAGCCCGCCACAGGAGCGGAAACCTACTCAGAGGCATTACAGCTTGACTCATGTGATAAATTTATGAACAAAATGCAACAGAAAGGCCACCCATGTAACCATCTATTGCCCAAGCCGATAGAGAACTCGTACAACTACAATTTAAGGAGGGGAAAATTGAACATTATAAATTTAAAAATTCTACCTTTTGCAAAACAAAGAGAAATAATTTCTATTTTGTATTTAAATACTTGTAACTATGTTATCGATATTAGCCTATACTTTTTATACACTGTTAAGTTATTTTATATTGTAAATATTATTCTGTAATTTAGTTTTGATGCTGTAAAAGAGTGTGCTAATAAATGATTATTATTATTATTATCAAATTTAAAAAAATAATTTATCAAGGAAAAAATAATACAAAGAACTAACAAAGTTTTGAATAGCCAATTTAAGAAAGTTACATTCGTCAACTTGTCCATAAGTGCTCTTGGTGTCTTTGCTGGTGAATCGTCAGCCTTGCTTAACATGCTTACAGAGTTAGGTTTTGATGATAAAGATCAAAAGTATATTATTCGAAAGATGATGAACATAGCAATTAGGACCACATATTACATATTTTGTAGCAGGAACAAAGATTGGTGCAGTCCTAAACTTATGAACTATTAAATCATTAACATGACTGTATAAACTGTATATATATTTTAAAATCATATATTTTCCCTCAGTGTACGTTTTTGTTTGTCATTCGATTCAAGTAGACGATTGAAAACTACCTGTAAAACAGTGAGGTTTATGATTGTATATTGCATAAAGTTATAATAAAGTTTCCATTATTATTATTATTATTATTATTATTATTATTACTATTACTATTACTATTATTATTATTATTATTATTATTATTATTAACAAGATTGCCGACTGTGTCAATAATTTAAAGAAAAAAGGAGTAAACAGGTGACAAAGTGAAAAAGCATTCAAGGCCTAGCGGCTAATTCAGCAGATCTTATAGCGTAATCCTATGATTTTAGATGCCAGCAGAGGTCAAAGTCAAAGCTGTTCAAATTTGGAATGAATATGGTTCAATGGTCACGACCTACGCTCTAAGGTCAAAGAGAACAGATAAATGGAAGCTGCATCTGTCTAGCATCGCCGCCACGATTCCCTACTTTCTTGCTATGGATAGGCAAAACTATGCCTGACATTTCCTGTCTATCTTGCCGATATGCAGACATCCAAGAGTGCAGTAGTTTGAAGGCAACCATTCATCCAAGTGCCAACGGACATGGCCTTTAACAGCCAATCAATGCCGATATAAAGGCAATGGGTGGAGTCATGGGCATATGACAAACCCATTCAGTTATAATGCTGATCTTCTCAATATTGGGATGGGGTGGAACTGCCGTCGGATGTCGCGGTTAACGTCCTTTCTAGTACAGACGAAGAGTGCAAACAAATGATTATTGAAAAACTTGTCTTTAAAGAAAGCGATGAAATGTACCAAATGAAACCCCGAAACAAGTTATAGTAAGAAACCAAAAGTCATACGTGATTTCCATCACTTACGTTGTTGACTGTTCTGATTGTGATAATGCCTTCTTCACCTTAAACTCCAGTTTTTAGTCCAAAAGTTATTCGCTACTGTAAAACTATGAAATTTTCTCCAAACGTAAGAAGATTGTTGCCCATTGCAATAGTAACGTATATTCCATCTGACTCTCAAACTATAGAAAATCATTCTGAATATTTAATTAACAGAAAGTTCCCTGCTTTTTTGTGGCAAACTATTTTGAACTAAAAATAATTCTTAACACTAGCTATAAAAAGTTGCAAAGCACAACATGCAATAAAAACAACATAACATGAACAACCAACTCTTTTTGTGTAATTTAAAAGTATTTGAAAAAGCGGCCCAAATTATTAACAGTATTTATACATATTAGTGATAATACACAATACCTCTCAGTTATACAGTATATAAATAAAAATAATTTTCATGATGGAGATAAAATTATCATTTTTTCTTCCAGTTTCTTAACAAATGTTAACTGTTGTAATATCAGACTTGGGATCTCCTACAAGTCATGAAGTATGGTTTTATGGACTCTGTACAGACTTTACACTGAAGCACCCTGGATATTTTATAGTCCCAGTGAAGATCAATGGCAGTGCTATCAAGAAAGTTTTCTGCCAATACAAACAGATATCCGCAGGCAATTTGACATCAACCGATAACGCAATGACCCTAGCCATTGTTTGCACAAGCTAGAACGGTGTTGGTCGTCATAAGAGAGATGGGACATTTCGCGCAAGATGAGTTGTATTACTGGACAGACAATCCTACCTCCCAATATCTCAATAAAACCATTTTTGCGATACTAACAAGCCACATTGTGGAGTTTGATGTTCATCCAAGGTGGAACTACTTTGAGGCTGGCCACTGCAAAGTCCCCTGCAATGATGTAGGTGGTTCAGCCAAGTAAATGGCTGATGAGGCTGTACGGTTTGAAAAGGTTGTCATCAACAATGCAAACGGATTCTTTGCATGGGCTTCTCAATCTGATAGCATCACAACTGTCAAGTACCTGTTTTACAGCAGGGAAGACTACCAAAAAGCAGCTGATCAGCTCAAACAATACAGCTGTGAACAGAAAGTGGCTGGCACAATGAATATCCATGCAGTTTCAGCCATTGCAGCGCATAAGATTCTTACAAGAAGTACTTCCTGCTACTCCTGCTACTGCAGCAATTGCCTCGCAAATCCCCAAAACAGTCAGTGTGTCTGGAAAACATCTACCCTTTGCGAGCCGAGTACTTCAAGCGTTGAAAGTGAATTAGCGTTGACAGTTGGCGATTTAGTGGCAACAAAGTACGATGGTTACTGGTACAATGGCACGGTAGAGGAAATCGACTCGGTTGATGGTGAAGTGCTAGTGAGATACAAGGAGTGGATGAACCCTCTAGACCTACAAGTTTCGATGGCCGAGTAAGGAGGATACTCTATGGGTTACCAAAGAAGACATCATCTGCGTCATAGAGCCATCTCGTCAAGTCAGCACAGCTCAAAGGTCTTACGGCTTGTCTGCTGCAATTATGGAGCTCATTGATGCACGATTCAGTTTGCACTGCATAGATTGATGCTGCTTTCGTTTATATTCTTTCCGGGTATTTTTTAATTTTTTTCTAGATCATGAAAATGGGTTTTATTGTTGAAACATTACAGACTGGAGCATTTTTAAGGTGAACAATCAATTTGATCCCACTTGGGGCCTGCCATACAATATTAATGATAAAAACTTATATCATGGTCATTTACGTTACCTTGTCAGGGACCTGTAATTTGCAGCAGTTACTCACCTTGTTTTCTTACTTTGTTGATTTTACACGTTTATTTTACTTTTTATATTAGTATGTACGATTTTGCTTTCGAATTCACCCTCCGTAACGAAGTGTCATTTACGTTACTAGGTTGAGTCATTTACGTTACCAAGATTGGAAGGGATTGACACCTCCCACTTAACGTATTGCTCGGACCATAAGTCACTCAATGAGTTTTCATTTACGATGGAAGTTATTTCAAATGAAAGTCGAAATAGGGTTATCCTGTGTGTGGTTTTAAACAAAAAATTTGGAAAAGGGATTGAAAAAGTCATAATTTTGTAAATTTTGTAGTATTTCTTACTTACAATTTTTTTGTCATTGAAAGAAGACCTTTGCTATAACAAAATTTAGTTCAACCAGAAACCAATACCAGTCCTGCTAAAAACAAAAATGACTCAAAATCCTTTACAATTTAGAGTAAGCGTGTCTATGCATGTATAATCTTTATTTTTAAAATACTCTGCAATAGTTTGAGTACATACTGTACACTGCTAAATTTTTACTTGTAACTTTTTTCAAGAAAAAGATAACAATGAACTGTTTTGGGAAATTGTTCTTAAAGTTCTGCCTAATAGAATGAAAAAAGTTTTAAAATTGCTCACGAAAGTTGATTTTTCAACCTTTTGGAACGGTATTGACCAGCTTTAACAGATAATTGGTGAAACAGCGAGTTAATTCTTCGATTTCAAATGCGGATTTTCAGCGTATCAAGGATAACAACAACAATCAAGTTAAAACAAAGCAATAAAATGACACTTAGCTTTTGGCGATGACAATTCTAACTGATAAAGTTGACAGCCAAAGTCTTGGCCAAGGACAGTCATTTTGTTTTCTTGGTTTCAGCAAGAAGCGTTATGACTGATCACGTGTTTGTTATTAGATAGTAAAACCGGAAATATGCTAAAAACTGTGATGAATCAAAGGCTCAGTGGGAGGTGTAAACCCTTAGTATGTTTTTTGCAATGTCATCAATAAGAAGCAAAAGCGACTAATAAACCCTTGCCATTTCTTGATTAGAAAAATAATGTCTCTTATCTTTAACTGTGTGACCCTTAACCTATCTCCTCCATTCTAAATATTTACTTCTGATCCTTGTTAAACTGTATTGTTTCCTACTGGCCCCCTCTTTATACTATTTTGCATGTTTCATTTCAACTGTGATCGTGGTAGAATAATGCATTCCCGTGGAAGGCAAAGAAAGACAGCATGTCTCATCATTGCCATTTGATATAAATGATGATCAAGTTCTCAAGTTGAACAAAAATGAAAAAAACATGCCTCAACCCTTTCTAATGGTTGGCCATGGAAAGACTATTACAACTTTAAACGAAGTAGTTCACCTGCATAAGGCGGAGGAAAAATTGTAAAGCATCACCAAACTGCCCCAATGAAACACGCTGGTACAAAAAGAGTTATAGCAAAAACCAGTGTGAAATTTGAGAAGTAAAATGTTAAATCAGTTTGTCACAGCTACCAAACAGTGTCAGAAGACGTCGTTTGTCCAGCTGTAAAGATCTGGGAAGAAAGTGATTACAAAACTAAAGTGTTTTTCACAAGGTACAATAAGCATACATATGTAGCTGTTAACAAGTCGATATCTGATGAATTAGGAGATAATGCAGCAAAGGCTTTTCAAATGTCAAGATAGTACATCATCTAAGCCATAGCGACTGAATCTTGTGGTGGTGATGGGAATGAAACTCATCCCTAAACAACATTGAAGCTAAAGGAAGAACATGCTGGTAATAACTTTGATGCTGTGTAAAGGTACAAAAAAAGTGTTACCCAAAAATGAACAACAAGGCTTAAAATGGAACCCATCCGTCATTTGCATTCAAGAGTAGCAATGAACAGTTACAGATGTTATTTGACTACAATGTATGCCTATAAACATGCAACCTTTTGCATATTCTTGATGGCTTTAGCAGCCATTGTTGAGCTTGATCATTCGGAGCACGTGATAAACGTTATACTACTCAAGAGATCAAGGTCAGAACATCTTAGCGAAAGTGCTAAAAGTTACAGCAGTTACACTCTATTGCACACACTTATAGCACAAAGAAGTTACTATGAGAAGGCAGATAGTAATGATGCCCAGACCGCGCTTAGTAAAGCATTGGGGCCACAGTAGTGCAGAACATTATTGTAAAGGTTGAGTCTCTAGGAGGGAGGACGTTTTCCTAAAATTGCACTGCAAGTAGTACCAGTGAAGCTAATGATTAACGAGGGTAATGCAATTACTACCTATAATTTGTTAGATTCTGGATGTGAAGCGTCGTTTGTAACTAAGTTATTAATAGACAGACTAAAATTAGATATTAAGAGTTATGAAGAACTAACAGTGTGTATTTCATCTGGAGAGCAAGATGTGCAAATTGGAAGAGTCGATCTAATAGTTAAATTCGATGACGATTCACGTGGTCGAATTAAGCAAGCCTATCGTAGCAATATTCAATTCAATCTGCCCTTCAAAATTCAACTCCCTATTCAACATTCAACCCCCTATTCAACATTCAAACCCCCTTTCAACATTCAATCCACTATTCAACATTCAAACCCCTGTTCAACATTCCACCCCGTATTCAATATTCAACCTCCTATTCAACATTCAACTTCCTACCTCTCGTCCAGTCCTGCGTCAATGTGCCAAAAAAGTGCAAAGACCTGGGTATGAATCTGGTTGCTGTTCTAAAGCTAGCAGGCTCAACCAAGTGATGGACGAATTTTGATTGATGTGAGAGGAAAAATTTTTCTTTCCTACTCTCACTGAATGGATACCTACAAAAATCTAGCTGATCTTGCAAGATGCCTTAAGGATACACAGGAGGCTTTATGACCAAAATTGTTTTCAATTTTCACTTTTTCTAGTTTTTGGATATTTAGGACTGTTAGGAAATAATCTTTCAATATTTGAAAACTCCGTGTTA
>JAOBAY020079202.1:0-11010 GCA_025331085.2 Zoanthus sociatus
TAGATTTCTCGCGCCTTTGGCGCTCGCTGTCGGACGCCTTTGGTGCCCGAAATCTTGCCCCCCCAATCAAAATTTGCCTCCGCCGCCTCTGACATATATGTGAAAACAATCTTTCTCCGTTTAGTTTTCACTTTAGATAATCGACTATTTTCTTCTTGAGGCTGTGTACACGCTTCTTTTATAAGAACAACATTTTAAAACAACGAGGCTCCGATTGGCCAAAATTAAAGAACAGTTTAAGACCAGCTCAGACTGAGTCTGAAAAAAAAGTGAAAATGTTTCTAGTTGAAACTTTACTGATTCTTGTAATTTACGTTTGCAACGTGCCCTTTAAAAACACAGAAGCGCCGTTTCCCATTTATAATTATATCTATAATATTGTCTCAAATGATAAACGTATTCCTAAAAATCAGCATTGTTTTTCAGTCGGCCTTGTCTTGTTTTTATTTGTCATCATTTCAAACCGCTCACAGAAACAACAAATTAAGAACAAATTGAGACTGAAGCAGCCAAAAAATTAAGAATACTTATGAAAAAAAGGGTGTAGTTGATTTGGGAACAAAAGGTAAACGAATTACGCTCGACAACGTAACACTTCTTCTTCTTAGCGTGGACCTTTATTGACGCAATTTATATGGAAAGCTTGTAGTCTAGATTCCAGTTATTCAAAAGCCATTTACATTAACCCAGGGTTATAAAAATGGAAACCCACGGTCTAGTTTCCAGACAGAGACAGATTGCGTGGAATTAACACACCTTTTTTCTTTGAAAATCTGAATAGTATTTTATGGGAACCGAGAACCTTTGAACAGCCTTTGAACAACCTAGCCCTGTCCGTCGACCTTTTCGGCGGTCTTAAATCTGGACGTTTTTCATCTTCCGCCCTTCTCATTGTCCGTCGCGAGATATTCTTTGGATCTCGTCTTCTGACATACTTAAAACATCAAAATATTGAACCCTCTATGATTTCATCTGGTTTATTACACACTTTTATTCGTCTCTAGTCTCTTTGCTCCTTGTCTTTTTTTATATGTATCGTTCTAACTATTATGTGCAATTGCATTTTCTCCGTACTTCCCATATTTCTATTTGTTCTTTCTTCACTGGGCCCACCTGGGTATCCATTTGCAGGTCGGACGATTTTTAGTGATACCAAATTGGACCGGGTACCGTATTCCATGTATTGTTTTCACCATTTCATCATGCATTCAGGAATATATCAATCGTGTTCACCTTTTGTTTTTTGTACCTACTCAACATACATACATACATACTTTATTTAACGTGGATAGTACGCTTAGCTAAAATAAGCTAGCTTTCAGGTATTCCACCTAATCTACTAATCTAATTAAAACCATGCAAGAATTTGAGTTTTTTTCACTTGTTTTAACACTTCGCCCTTTAAAAAGATGTTACAAAATTATTTGTATTCTTCCCTAATTGTGGGTAACAAAAATCAATCTAGCAGGTTTATACAGAGTTTGCAACTACAAAATGCACTATTTAGTTGCATAATCAGGTCGTTAGCTTCACCTGGCGCACAGGTCTTTTCAAAGTTAGTAAAGTCAGCTGTTTAGGAAACATGATGACTTTCATTGTCATATGTTTAGCACTCCTTTCCCCAATTGAAATATAACGTTTATCGTGCACAAATAGCCCATTTTCTGATTTCTTCTTAAACCGTTTATAATAGCTGTTTGTCGCTAGTTGCTAGATCACTCTTTGCTTCTTTATGTCTTTGAACCTCATAGGGGATATTTTTTACTTTTGAAAATATGGAAAGGTTACAACAAAATTTAACCTTTTAATTTAGAGGTGCAAAATAACTTGTTTACTATTTACCAAGATTTTTTACTATGTTGCCACTAATTTTAATCGCAATTAAAAAATTGGTGGAAAAAAGCACTAGATTTTGGTGCCCTTTTTTGCGAAAGAATCTCATACACCCTGAGTTAGTAAATTCTAGTCGCAATAAGTTGACTTTAACTTCAACAACTGTATGTTTAAACTTATATCGTAGGATGCTCAAGACTTTAAACCTCGTTGGTTGTACAAGAATCAAAGACCGTGAAGCAGAGATTATCTCTTTGCAGAAACAGCTTCCTCAATGTGTAATCGAGTCTTAGTAATAGTTCTGCGGATGGTGCACCTAACTTCAACTGAATGCTTGTACAATTTGTGCTGGTGTATGTAAAGAACAATAGTAAGCAGTGTTATGATTGAATCAATCAAGTGTTTTTGAACTGAGGCTGTTTAGGGTTGTGTAACTTGTAGAGCGAGATACTATATGTGTTTCAAGACTGAAGATCACTTCATGTCATTAATCTATATTTAAGTTTTGCCTATTTCTTTGTAGTTAAGTAAAGAGGACCAATGGAGTTATCTCTGAACATTCATTCATAAATTGCCGCTAAATGTTTATCCTTTCAATAAAGATGATCACCATCGTCGTCGCGGAAGTAGTTTTTGGGCCTGGGGGTGGTTTAGTTAGGGGGCATTTGGTTGTGCTGAACGTTTTCACAACTAGAAGTATCCAGTAGTTAGTGAAATACTCGGAGGTTTAAAGTAAGAACAACATTTTAGAGCAAGTGATAAGTTTTAAAGTAAGAACAATATTTTAGAGCAAGTGATAAGTTTAAGCACTTTTCAGGCTTTGATAATTTTGACAAAATGTATTTAAATGATTTCATTCTACTTGCCAAAGCAATACTGTAATTTCCAATGAGTTTATAATTCAAAAGGACCAACAGAAGAAACAAAATTTTTAAAGTTATTGAAGGTTTCACGCCGCTTAAACTCTCCGCCAGGAAAATGTTAAAATACTTTTCTTCTTTCCTGGTGAAGGTTCAGTTCGGACTTTCCGGGTATCATTTAGGTAAATGCAGCATGAGAACATTGCTTTATGATAGGCGCTCTTGATTTCCGAAATCAGCCGGTAACTTTGAGAGAAGTCCGAAGACATACTACGGAAACAAACGTATCATGCATGCATTATCTTTTGCTTTGCTTCAAAATAACGCACAGTGAAGCCGACGGGAGAAAAAAAAGTAATCCATTTGTAGGAAAAGGCAGCTTTTATTTATTCAAGAATCGTGGAAAGAATTCAGTACAAGAGCGGGTTTATGCTAGGTCAATTTTGCCGCTGTGATCTTTTACTTCCTTCAGCCGTTAAATTATCGCAATATAAAGTCTCGTGCTTTGCTGTTCTGTTCTATATCCTTTCAAACCTTTCCATAATGAAAGGTACTCCACAAGCATGAAATAGTAACGACGAAATTGAGAAGTTGGTACCGAAAGTAGAAACCGTGATGTCACAATATGGCGGCAAATGTAATGTAAATTGGTAAAAACTTCAAAGTTTGCGAGCCTGGAGATGCAAATGCTTTGAGAAAACCAATTTTAACTCTTCGGAAATTTAAAAACCATCGCATGGGCTCGAGGAAAATCGCTATACAAATTTTGAGCATGACGTTTTTGAGAAATTACTGTCCAAAAATGACCAAAATTTGCATAAACGCTTGTAAGTGCCAGTTGGCAAAGTTTGAAATCAAAGAAAAACTACAGCTTTTAGGAAAGCAGTTCTATCAGGCTTACTGGAGAAAGAAGCGCAAATCCGTTCTCACAAATCGTGATGAGACTCAAAGTTTAGGAAAAGTGTTTGTTTGAGAAGTCAAAAGTTGGCAAAATTTCACTGAAGAGAATTTAAGATCTCAACACCCTTAAAATAGGTCGTCTCCATATCTCCTGAGCAAATAGTTGTAAAAGGTTGTAAATGTCATCGTTCTTAATCTTTTCAAAAAGCTCTCAAACCATGAAAAGGAGGAGAGAATTGGCCGACCTCGATCTTTTGATTCTTCCAGGTTTTCTCGGTCATTGACACTTTTAAAGTAGTATACTCTTACGCGACATCATTCATTCATTAAACGATAATCGGTAAGTTATTGTTTATATTTTATAGTGAACACAATGATAATAAACTGTTGTTTGTTGTTTAATTTCCGCTTGTTTTGATTTAATTATCGTTGTTGTACTGGAGTTATAGAAGACGCCCCACCCCTCAAAAAAACGCTCTTAGAAGGCATCTTCTACAATGTATACCAAGTTTGCCCTAACAAGTTTTCAACCAAGAATAAAGAACTTCAGTTATTTTTAAAAATGTTTGATCCTTCGAAAACGAAATTATAACTTTACAAAATTTCAAGAATGCACTACAAACGTAAATTGTGCCTGTTTTTCACTCTTTTTCTTTTTGTGAACTCAAAATATCGCCCTTAATAATTGCAAATATCATTCAGCCTTTCAAGTATGACGTCACGTTTCTGCCTAATGATCACGTGGGGAAGAAAATAAAAGATCGTGGACGTTTTTGTAAAAGGATCGGAAAACAAAACAAAATCACAATTCACGACATTGTCATTCGCATTTCTCATTGACGGAGCATTTTCATTTGAATTAATATTGTGCACACCAATTAGTGTATGTTTACGTGCTAGATATAGTTTATTCGCAAGATTTATCGAGTCCAAGCATAGCCACTGCATGCATTCCCAACAAGGAAGTAAAAATGTCACTGAGTTGACTATCATAAATGAAACATATATGACATACAATTTCAAGATAGCTGTTTAATCTCATTCTTGTGGGGTGCAGAAATGTATTTCTAAACGCCAGCTATACACCCGTATATTATACTTAATCAAATATTCCCAAACAAAACAGTAGACAAAAGATATGCAAGATTTTTTAATCCTTTCAAAGAAATTTGCTTTAAAGATAATTAGGTATCAAATACTGCATGTAGCTTAAATCTAGAACAACTAGTCCTGAGAAATCAAGTTTCGTGATTATATAGGTTCATTACAGTGTTATCCCAGCTGTGTTTTTCCCCTTTACAATCCGCACCAACTAGGTTTAGGACCGCTGCGACTTCCGGAGCACTGGCATTGATAAGCTTTATTTGCCAATGGACAGTTTGAAGGTGTTAGCACACAATCTCCCGAACCGTAGCCGAGACAAATGCAGCGATCGTTGCAATTCATGAAAAGAATTCCAGATAAAAAATTGCTCCACTGACTACATCGGCTCCATGTTGCCCAGCAGGCACCAATCGGCCCTGCCTCGGACTGCGGAACTGAAAGCATCAAACCAATGACTAGCATCATAGCTGTCAGGGGTAGCTTCATGCCCAACGACATCCCTAAAAAGTATACCAGAACGATAGTCAAAAAAAATGTTGATATCCTTCTGCTGAAATTTCCAAATCGTTTTATATTACATTATGCATTAAATCAAAAGCCTTTGGTCTTTCTTCGTATCTATAAATTCGAGTAAAACAATTCCTTATTCAGGAAAACTAACTGCTTTATGAGATAACATAATTTCATTTTTCTTAACATATGATCGATTATGAAATGTAGTTAATTAGGTACTCTCAGAATGCAGAAAAAAAAAAACACTTCGGAAGCCATATATTTCAAATTGGTAAAATTTCCGTATTGTTCGGTACTGCTGTTTAGTCATACAAACTAATCCTTACTCAGAAGTTGTACGAGATGAAACTGCATTCATAAATACGTACGCCCCAATACGGAAATTATCCCTTCAGAATTTTTCTCGAGCGAGGATGCTGCCATTCCTCCATTAAGATTCTTACAGCTTGGGTTTGATTGGATATGTGAAGTGGGCTCCGTGTGACACCACCACTGGTTGAGTTTTGCTACTGTGCAGTTACAAGGCTACACAGCTCCTCATTGCAAGTATATAAACTTAATGCAGTGATTATATCTCCTTCTTTGACATCCAAACTACGGCTAAAAGTTGACCGTGAAACTTTTGCAATACGAAGTCTTCTTACGTTATTAGTTAAGCAGTTTTTAAACAACATTTAAACGCTCGAAAGTCTACGGCTGCTTAGTGGCCTTTAAGTTTTTCTGATATAAATATAAATTCGAAGCGAAATAAAATTCATTTGAGATCAAATCATTCAGCACATCATATATCGCTGCCGGATTATACTCAATAGCTCAACAAAGGAAAAGTTAAAAACATACCTCAATATTACAAAGAATTATTTTCCAATTCTGTTAAACTTTGTGACGATAAAGAGAGACTGTTTAGCTTCCAAGACTGCATTCATCTGACTAGCAATATTGAACAACTTCCTATATATATATATCAAAGTTTGAAGTGGGGGAGATAGTGGTGTGCGGCTGTGTTGTTGCAAGCCTTATCTTCTTCCGGTCACCGGCCATAAATAATTTTGTAAAAAGATGTTTTGAATGTAGCAGGAAGGCAAAAAAATACCACACATGAATCAATTAACGTTTCAGTTCACTTTAATGAGATATTCATAATGTGTTGGTAATTTGCAGAGCTTTATTCATAAGTAACAGATTATAGGCTTGGTTTTAACGGTTTATGTATTGGTTTTCCTTATTTTACTAACGTTCAGTTGCTGTGCTCGCTTAGTGGGTGGCTCCATCTGAATTGTTCTTCAGTTGGTACAGGATTTAATGGAGTGCAAAACAATTGTAGAATTGCACACAATTTAGGCATCCTGCTGATGAACAGTAACTGTTTTGCTATTTTTTTCAACGTTATAGTTATGTCAGTTCAGATATCTATCTCTTATGTAAACTATTTCAATTTTTTTAAGACCACGAACACATAGCCTGATCTGCCTGTGTTTCGAAGTACTCTTTTCATGTAACAATTACATGAATCATATGAGTCACACGAGTCAGATTTCAAAAAACATTTTTTACAACATTTTCATAAGCACATGTAAAACACCCTTGTATTTTCTCAATATTAATTGATAGCAATTGAAATAGTTCAAGAATTATTCTTAATCATAAAATAAAAGGTTATATGCAGACTCATGAATAAGTTAAGAGCGACTCCACGAGAAAGCCATGCAGAAAGTGATAAGGATGGTGGAGGCCGATTTCTTTCCAATTTACAGGGTTGGGTCACTGCCCCAAACAAACACTGTAGCCAAAATGAGGGATCTCAAATACCACCCGTTCCAGAGATATGAACTTTATTGACTTTTAGGGCTTATTTTTTTGGCTATTTTGGCGTTAAAATTTTACGTTTTTGTCTAAGTTTTAAACGACAAGGCAATAGTTGGTGTCAATATCATATGTTAGCAATAGTTGTGGGCTACTTCAGCATCTTATTAACAAAACCTCACATCAGCTGTATGGGCTGTACTATGGCCATATATATAGATTGGTTCTGAGGGTGCAGAAATCATCCTAATATTAAGTGGTAATATCTCTGCTGCTGCGAAACTTGGGTAAATATTGAATGTAGGAGTGTTGAAATGAGAACAAAGACTGTCCGTAGCAATTATAAACTCAAGGACAACTGATTTTTAAGTCAGAAAAAATTATTACCAAATCGGTAAAAGTCTTTAACTTTTGTAAAATATTTAAGTACATATTCTTGTATCAAAAGAACGGTAGACAATGAATATGGTTATAATTCATATCATCTTCATAAGAATGGTCGCTGCTAACTTTATTGAGGGTTTTTAGATGGGTTTGGCCAGCAAAATAGTGTGAAAAATTACTCTACTACAATATAAAAGAAAATGATAACTACACAAAATTTTTTAAAAAATGCCCCATAAGATACACTATAAAAGCTTTAAGTTGCCCTAGGCTCAAAAATGTTTATTCTGCTTCAAATGCCTGTATAATCATCATTTGTTATAGTTTCTAGAAAACAAGATTAAGATTGATTTGCTCTGTATTTTTTTAAAAGTTGTGCATATTCAATTACATGTTTTTTAAAAATGTTTACAGCCCGACGACATTCTCATTTCCTGTGGTAATAATTACCCATAAAAAAGTGCGCTTGCGCCCCAATGCAGCTCGGATACCGACAAAATTCACAATAGGGCAGCGCAACTATACTAAAAATAGAAAGTTTTGCCCCCACGCGACTCGGACAAACAGATAAATGTTTGACGAAAAATCTTGAAAGAGTAGCGATTTTGGAATTATAAGTCTGAGCGAATTTATTGTTAAACTTTGAGTAATATGGTCGGTTGAAAATAATGCGTTAGTCTCCTCTTGATTTTATTTAGCTGGTTTGTTTGTCCGAATTATGACGCAATAACTGTGCTGCGCTATTAAACTAATATTGTACACACTCTATCAGAATTAGTCAGTTTTGCTATTTAGCCTCCATCCCTGGGTACAAGTTTTCTCAAATCCAAAATAGCTGCGCCCAGTAAAGATGTGGTATTTTAACTGCTTATCTGAATGAAAAAGAGTTTGTAAGATTAAAAATGTTAGAAATCAAAGGTTATCTAAAGAGCGTAAATGTAGTAGTAATTGACCTAGCACTGAATGACAACTAATTGTTCTATGGTACGGGATTTTTGATTTGTCAAGCTCATCGCTATGGTTTGGAAATTAAGTGGAATCAGCCATGTAAGCACCCTCGGTCTACATGGGTAATCAAGAGACTAGAACCACTTCGTGGTTATTAGCGTTCCTGGCTTAGCGTTTTACTTAATCTGCATATTTAGTCCATGCTCTCGGTTCTTATCACAAAGTAATAGGGACCTTAAGCAACGAGGACGGTGACGCCAACGACGACGGCAAACAAAAATAGTAAATACAATAACTGCACGTTGGAATGTATCGGGCTGAGCACCTGCACGGAGTTGTCGCTAAATCTACAACGTGAAAAGACCTTTTTTAGAGTTGTCGGGGACGTGACAGAAAACACTTTCTCGGTATTTGTACGTTTAGGCTTCATGAGGATTTGACCCAGCGCCCGGGTCATACGTATTATAGCCTAGATAGACAATTTTGTTGTACCTTTCTAAGAAAATTTTTAAAAACATAAATTTCGAGTCTTCATTTTTTAAAAAAACATGGGATTAATAACTTGTTAAATCACTTTTAAAATCTTTGACTTTGCTTGCGAGAATTGGGAATTTCAGCTTTGATCAAAGTCAAGCAATGTGATGTTGATAAAACTTTGTACATTTCGCTAACTCTGCGGTCGACAGAGAAAACAAGATGGATAAATTAAATAAAGTTATTTTTGTTCATAAATTTTACCTTGAGCACAAATTACGTTTTCCGAGTTATTACAATTATTGACATCTAAATTCTAGTCAAACTTTATGCACTTCTAATTCAAGATGAATTGCGATAAAATTTAAATTATCAATGAACCAACAGAATCGGTGTATTTTTACTTTCGAACCAAAACTAAACCGATTTTTGTAAAAACAAGCATTCTACTTTCGTACATTGATTCCCAGAACCAATGCGTATTTTACTGTCTACTATTGTGTTTTGTGTCCGGGTTAAATAAACAAATTTCACAGTATCAAAACTCAGTAGTCCTCGAACGATTATTTGTTTGTCTATATTGTCACAGACTCTAGCAAAATCGTTTGAATTTGTTAGTTTGACATAGCGGAGAAGCGTTAGCTGTACAAGTTTTTAAAATTTACCAAACAAGTTCTATTTTATTCAGTGTTATAAGTTTCCAAAATTGTAAACTTTACTTGAATATCTGGAAAACAGCGTCTGGTTCACGCATTTATTACAGCGCATAATAATAATTGAAATAAAATGCCAGCAATTGTTTCTATCAGCGAAGATAGACGCTTTTGTGGTACCTTTTCAAGATGACTTTTAAAAAGCTTTTCGCGTTTTTAACTTTTCTATAATTACTTGGGATTAGAAAGTTGTCAAGTGAAGCTATTATTTTTAAGACATTCATTTTTAACTTTGTTTGTGAGAATTGGGAATTTCAACTTTGAAGTCATGCGATGTGATGTTTACAAGGTTTTATCAATTTCGTCAACTCTGCGGTCAAAACAGAAAACAAGATAAACGAGAACTACATTGGTCTAATAAATACTCTTTATTAGGATAAACATGTACAGATAAGTGTACAGTCTTTTTAAAAATATCGCAATCATTCCGAAGAGATTATCAAAGTCATTGTTGGCATATTTGTGAAATGTTCTAACTAACGGCTACAGCCAACTTGCATGCGATAAACACGCTAGCTAGTGCTAGTTGAACGAATTTAACTAGTTATATACTGGCCACGGCCCATGTGCATCAAAGGTAGGGGCACAGGCGGCACAGGTGTTGTTCTGCTGGAAGCGCAAAGCAGACAGGCTGAAAGGATCCTGGGCTTTGGTGGCACATGGGACCTGCTGATAGAACGAATGAAGTGACACCTTTCCAGGCGCAGAACGACTGCGCAACATCCGCAGTTATTGTTACACTACTCAGGTGTCTGATACGATATCGAAACCGTATGTAAGCGTGATTAGACTTGCTTCCGCAACAGGCTGGATTGTCGCAGGAGTCTGCATCCCTTGGGCCTCCTAACTCCAAGGCCCATGCCTGGGAGAGTGTACATACTTGCACTCGCTTAGTCCGGCAGGAAGGATGAATGCATTTCGAGACTTGGGATGTGGATATGCGTTGGTAACACGAAGACTGTTGCTGGGCGCCGGAATGGCAAACTGATCGTACAGACATCTCGTCAGGTATGACACAGACACAGGTAGACTATGATCTTTAAGCAGGCAGGCCGAATGAAGTGATAGATCCAGTGTCAAATGGCACTACAACCCAGGGTTATGTGTTGCCCACAGGCAGTGAACTTTTTGTTTCTGATGTTATCATTTTTCTGCCTTGCTTGTGACCTTTCGGGTCATCCGACATGCATGAGCCTGCTACATCGGCATAACACAACAAGCTGATCTCCCAACCTGACTTGGGCACAGCAGCCTGGAGAATTTCCAAATCGTTGGAAGAAGCCTCATCAGATCTACGACAGGACGTTCTTGTTTGTTGAAGCTCCGGGATGCTCCATGGCTACGGATCATGACTAGTGGATCGGGGTGCATATCGAACTCAGCGCCATCACCTGGCTTTCTGCTGCCAGGCTCGAACGGCAAACGCGGGGAAGGCGAAAGGATCTCCAGGCGAGGAGGTTGTACGCCACTCTCTTTCC
>JAOBAY020079211.1:0-11010 GCA_025331085.2 Zoanthus sociatus
GGTTCGGAATTTTTCTTCCGTTATTCGAATTCTGAGTTCATAAACGACCATAGTTTTCATTTTAAGATTAAAAAAAAGCGATTGAGGGACTTTAAAATACCAGTCACAGTGAATTTGATTTACTGGCCAGATGTAAAATTGCTAGTTATTGTTGCCAGTGACCCATACACTGTACATTGGGTTAGCACAGTGGCGTTATTGCTGCAGTTGGTACTGTAACCAACTGCAATCCATCTACAGTACAAGGTCTCGGTTTAGATCCCCCAACTATTGCAAGATTTAAAATTAATATTGTGTGACTCTTTTTTCCTGCCAAAGCTGACTCGGCTTTCCATCCTTACAGGGTTGGTTAAAAAATGTATGGGCTTCACCTGGCAGCTAACTGGCGATGGATTGCTCCAGGTGAAGTCAAAGACTCTCATCCAATGTAACGCTGCAGATAGAGTTGATTTATAAGCATCCGACTCAAAAAGGGCCTAGCTTGATAATTATTGTTATTATTATTATTATTATTATTATTATTATTATTATTATTATTAACATGTATATGAATGGCAATATTTCTTATGATTAAATTCAGCCAAAGAGGTTTCCACCTTACAATGAATTTTCTGCGCTAAACTATGATTTCCCCTAAATATTTAATTTAGTATCTGGTTTTGTTTATGGAAAATAAGCCATTTGTACAGTATGGTCACATCAGAACCATTTTGAAGAAGACTGGGAATTTTAAGGTATTGTTTAACTATTAGATCGGTGAAGGTCCCATGTCATTGGAACTTTTTCATTATTGGTAATTAATTTTATCAATCTCATCTTGTCTCGCATTTTAACTACGACACGTACAACTCCACGTCAGCTTTGCATGGCAGTGTCAACATTAGTGTATACTGTAATCTCGTTTTATTTTTGTTTACAAATTTAGAATAAGGTATTGTTTTGAATCAAAATGTACATTTATTTTCGTACAGGATGGATGATGGCAGATCCTGTATGCTCTATATTTATTTCAATCCTCATTTTTCTCAGGTACAGTATTGCAGAATGATCTTTCAACGATTCTTAAGAATTAAACTCTTGTCTGCGTTTAGAAATTAAGCATTTTCATGATAGGGAATTGTACAGTGAAACTTTGCAAGTTTTAATGTACTGAGAACAGATACTGTAACATACTTCGTTTTTTTTCTTTTTACAGTGTAATTCCACTCATTCGGGACTCAGTAGGAATTTTAATGCAGCGAACTCCTACTTCTCTAGAACCAGTTCTGCATATAGCATACCAAAGGGTAAGCCATTATTTGTTGGATAGTGTATTAAACTGAAAAAGGACTTATAAGATGACTTTGCGCTCAGACAAAAATAGTTTATATTCAGAGCTAAGTATGGCTGCTTGCATTCCCAGACTACAGTATTGTCCTAGATGTATTGGTCATAAAATATCAAGTGGAGAGCTACAGTTGTGGCACATGCGTATAACCTTAGCGAAATGCTCAGATCTATTGTTCTGCATCCTTAGCAATTTGATGTTCTTGTTTAGCTCAAAATTAAAAATATATTTCTGTAGTCCGAATTTTAGTAGTAAAAAAAAATAATAATAATAAAATACTTTATTTAGCGTCAGTTGCGAAGGAAGTAGTTGATGCCTATTCTTCCTAGCCAGAGGTTAAGGTTTATAATCACTCGACGGCTCGGATCTTTGCGTGAAAGACGAATTTGCAGAGGGAGGAAAACCGGAGTACCCGGAGAAAAACCCTCGGAGTCAGATTGAGATCGATAAATCTCAGTCCACGTGCAGAGCGTGGGAATCGATCCCGGGTCGTAGAGGTGGGAGGCGCGACTGATGATCACTATACCAACCTGACTCAGTGTATTCCGAGTAAAAGTTAACCAAATATAAAGCAACTGGCTGTCTCGCTAACTTCGGATTGAACAGTTTGGATTTTGGATGTGTAATAAGTTTCTTATCAAATCCTGCTGTAGTTTCACTTGTATATTGAAGGCGCCCGTTGTGGCCGTTTAAGCTCATGTGAATCTTCGGCTTCCCTGGATGGGACACTCGTCCATTGCAGGTTATATTCTTACAGAAGGTACTTTTTATTTACTAGCCATGAAAAGTTTAAAAATTCGAGTCAGGTTTGTTGGAGAATAATGTGAAACAAATTTTAACAATAATTGATTCAATTGTTTGTACTGACAACATTAATGCTTTTCATTATTACACCGAGGGCAGTCATACCGCTTTTTCACTTTTTCTTTACTGACATTAATTTCTTGAGTAAATCAGTTAGAAATACATTTAACTTTGATCTTTCAGTGTATTCCAGTTCAAACTTACTGTACCTTTTCAGGGCTCGAAATTAAGAACATTTTATAGTCGCATTTTTGCGACTGGTTGCAAAATTTTAGTCACAAAATATAAAAAATGTTGAAAAGTAGTGGTAAGATAGCGACTTCTGGTGGATAGTTTTTGTTTTACTTATTATCTGTCAGAGATGAAGATTAGTCGCAAAATTGTGACCACTGTTAAAGTTTTAGTCACAAAAGCAAAAATTTAGTCGCAAATGCGACCATATCGGTCACAATTTCGAGCCCTGCTTTTAGAGGATTTCAAGCAGTAGGAAGATAAAAAAAAATTCAAAACCAAAACAAAGCCAAGCGTTCATGGTTCATGTGTCCTCACTGTAATGTTTATTATAATTATCATTATTATTGTTATAATTATAATTAGTGTTTTTGGTGTGCATTACTCCTCACTTTTCTCACTATTAATGCTTAGGTAAATCAAATTGACGATGTTTATAGTATTCAAGATCCTCACTTCTGGACTCTTTGTAGGTGAGTTCATTAAATTCATTCAGAGTTGACACATTATAAAAAATGAAACGATTGAACGCTTTGAATTTTTTTTAGCTAACCGTTGTCACTACCTATAAACGCCGTGGTAGCATTACCCGTTAAGTTTAAGCGTTTGATAGTTGCATTTTAATGTTTTAACCGTTAGGTCGGTCCTTCAACGAGCCGTTAAGCAACCCGTAAAGTCTCTCGGGAAAAAAAAACATTACGAAAATAAAGGCAGTCTGTTAAATCGCTTTAGCAAGTCCTTAAATTTTTTTACCTGCCCAGTTTCCCTACCCTAGCAAGGATTTTAGGATTTTTACTCTTGAGGTATTTAAAAACACGTTGTACAATGTAGGTACTCTCCGGTGCAACTCAGCTTGGTTTAAATTTTTTTAAAATATATTTATTACTGTATTAGGATCATAAAATTTAGCCCCTTTCGTACAGGGTTTAATTATTGTTTGACTAGTAGTTTTTAATAGAAAGGAGAATAGTGTGATGGCTCTGTTTAGACTTTGGAGTAGTAGGAAGCACGTATGTAAGTTAAGTTAGAAAACAATTATGGCAATAATTGCTTGGTTGGGTTCCTAAAAGCCAAGATTAGTGTTTCTGTTCAAAATTACAAACCTACGGTGGCCCATAAGTGCAAAACACAAATGCAAAAGCAACAGCATAAATGCAAATTTAAAAACACACACGCAGAAGCCACAACATAAATCCCAATTCAAAAACACTTAAAAGGTTATTCGATAACTAAAACTACAGACAAATATTCTTATTTCTTTCAAATAATCCACCAAGAAGCTTCCGAGAATCTGCCATGTTTTTGCAGAAACAAGCGACGAGAACTGAAACTGGCGGGAAAATTCTTTTAGGACGCGCGCATACATCCGGGACATTTGGTACATACACTGTAACGTCTTCCTATCTTCACTAGAGAAAATAGAGAAAATTTAGTTGGCGGCAAAATATTATCCATACAACAAAATTTTGTTAGCAGTAAAAGTAACATGAATGACAACTATTTATTCGTTGGAATTTTTTTTCTTTCAGTGAAAACTATGTCGGTACGTTACGATTGTTGGTTGCACCAAATACAGACACACACAAGATTCTCAGCGAAACACATCATATCTTTAACGAGGTAAGTGGTTTTAACATACAGTGAGTGCATTTACATTACAGAGTTCATGCGTTTAAACTATTTCGTAAGATAATATTTCAAAATTCTTAGGTTATAAATTAAAAGTCAAGAAAACGAACAATAAATGCACAACTAATAACTTATTGTAGTGCTCTTGGTATTAAAATAACATTTTAACCCTTTCATCATCCTTGGCTTCAAATGAGGCCAAACTTAGAAAGTGTCCGTAGAAAACCATTGGCCTCGAATGAGGCCAAATCGATTGCTAGTAAATAAGTTCTTTACAATGATACTTACTGTATCTTTGATAATTGAACGAACTGAGTTCAGGGTTGGAAACACTTCTCGCCAGTCGGGCGAGTTACATCTGGAAATCAGTTGTCCAACTAATACTTTTATCAGTTCGCCCAAAATAAAACAAAAAAAAAATAAAAAAATACGTAATGACAATTCCCCTTTCAGTGGGGCTTTCAGTGTCATGTTAAAACCTCCCTCTCTGTCAGATACGAATCCCAACTGGTAGAAGGCAAACCAGTTGGCTATTTACAGAGCATGTTGAATTCGCCGCTTGAATTACGGAGAACAAATTCATTCAGTAGTCCAAGTCGGGGATTTTAACCCGGGTCTTCCGCATTCAAATCCCCAAATCTAACCACTGATCCATGCTGCCTCCTAAATACCTAATACGCCTCAGATAGTTTGCGCTTTTTTTAATTAAGATTAGCAAGACTACTTTTTATAGATTTCTATTCAATTCAAATGGCGTGAAAGTACAATGATATGGACAGAATCTAGATAATAAAATAATAAATAAAAATAAATGAATGCTCAAGCAGTTTTTTTTTTTTCATAAATGAAAAGAGAATCATTTGACTTCTGTCCAGTTTACAACACGTATAATTGAAATGAATATATCCAACTGATAGCAGAGCAAACCAATTGCTCACAAACAAACAATTATTTGGAAAACTATAGTTTCTTGATAAGTAATAATAAAATGAATATACAGTTTCAGAGTTAATATATTACGAAAAATTTGATGTAAAGGACGATAGAAACTTTTCCATCCCTTCCTATCTGTCCCACTTATTGACAGTATACCATTTTGCCTTTCTTAGCTTGGAAAATACTGTTTTCAGTATTTGGCACGGTATGTATTTGTTTAGAAAGTCTTTTTGGATTGGATGAAAAAAACAAAACAAAACAAAAAGAAATATAATAAGCACTAAACCTTATCACGACCCTACAATGGAACTTCGTGTTAACGCGAGAACCAGTAAAAGTACAGTTTTAGGGTGCGTTCGTTTGTGTCAATTCCGGAATAGGAAACATTTTGGAAATAATAATTTGGATTTTCTGGATTTTAGTTTACCAAACGAACAGTTATTCCAGGTAATCCATGTATTCTTAAATGCGCGAGGTAATTTTCACTCGGGGTGAGCAGATTTCTGTAGCTCTGGAGTAGGCAGTGCAGCTGGTTCGGCGTTTTCTTAGCTGTCGAGCCGTTGTCTGCCATTTTTGATGTTGTTGCTATTGCCTTTCAGGTGTGTGTGACGTTTTTATTCCAGATTATTCCGGCTATTTTGATGGGCGGAAGAGTATTCCAAGTAATCCGTAATCAGAAAAGTTCCCAGACAAACGACGCTTCCAAAACATCCATGTATTGCTATTCCAGAATTGGCCCAAATGAACGCACCTGAGAGTAGTGTGTACTTAATATGCAGTATTGTCGTTAGTATCCAGGTTCTTACCTGTAGAATCAAATAATCTATCGTTCTGTTTCCATTGAATTTTCTTTGTTTCCACAGCTTGGTGTCAGACAGCTCTATGTTCAGATCGAGCATTCCTATTGATGGGCGAAACCGAGACAAAGTTTATTTTCTTTTCAAAGACTTCTACTTGATGATGTCACTGCCTCAGAACAGAAAAGTAAAGACGACGATTGGTGATATTCATTGTATCCTATAACCCCGCTGACGAAACCCTTTGAAGTGACCATTTATTTTATTTGTCCAGAAGAGGAGAAATGAAAGTCGTTATCCATTCTTACTTTTGAACCAGTTGCCAAAAAACCCTATAAAATGACCATTTATTTTGTTTGTCTTGAAGAGTAGAAATGATTGGTGTTATTCATTCTTACGTTTGAACCAATTCATAAAACCCTATAAAGTGACCATTCATTTTATTTTTCCTGAAGAGTAGAAATAATTGTTTTGATCATTTTAATTTTTGAACCAGATGAAGGATCCCCATATAGTGACCACTCATTTTTTCTCTTGAAGGTTAAAAATGATTTGTGCAGTACTTCATAACTTTTGACCCGCTGATGAAAATATTACATGGATTCAGACACAGCCTTTTCAACAAATGACGAACTTTTAGTAAGACATGTCTGCGACTAACTTTGGTTTTTAATGGCTCAAAATAGAATTTTGAGTGCATATAATATAAACATTTGTATCATATGGACTTGAAGTGCAAACTTTTCTTGTTCCAGAATTATATTTTAGTTTTTATTCCATAGTTTTTACAGGGATAGGGCAGTGGAGGGAAAAAGAAATTGAATTTAGGCAAAATGTATTTGAGATTGAGATAATTATATACATGTATAAGTTATTTTAAGTCGTTAATAAAAATCTAATTTAATATAAGTAATAGTAATTTTTTTTCCTCTTCGTTTTATTTACAACTAATAGTTAAGAGCTACGTACTTGTTGCATGTGCTTACCTATATTAGTTTAGATTAAATTAATAATTATTTCGTTTTGAAAACAAACTCAGAGGAGAAAAAGGAATCACCATGTCGCCAAACAAGGTTGGATTATCTGTTTTTCCACTCGAAAGACCGACAAGTTCAGTTTACATTGATTCTCACCGCGTTTTTCAGTTTTTAACTGACACTTCAGCTTTTCAACCAAGGCTGAAATGGATAACGCTTTACTTTTTCATTTACAAAATAGTTAGTAAAATTTGATTTAATTTGTTTTTCTGTAATTGTTATCTTTTTCGTGTATCAAAAGTAGAACATTAACCCTTTTCTTTTGTTTTGATCAAATCATTTCAGTAATATCAGGGATTTCTACCATTACTTCATTCTCTCTTCATTCTTTCTATCTTGAGATTTTTCAAAAAGGTTGCATTTTGAATGCATTACAGTTTGACCAAAGTGTTCAACTTTGAATATTTTTTCATTTTTCTTAAACATAACGAGTTTTAACTCGGATTTTCACAGCAGAAGTTGAATAACAATCTAAAGAAAAGTTTGCAACTGGCCTCAGACGTTTAAAGTGAAAATCGAAATTGTAATTTCTTGAAATTTGAATGTGCACAGACTGAAAAAAGCTTTATCCAGAATTTTTCAAAGTGGAAAATGTCTGACCAGGCTTGGCTGGAGCCACGTTTGCCACGGTCTGGATCCCGCGCCTGCATAGGATGACTACAGGAAGTATCAAAACGACAAAAGTATTTACAAATCCGTAACCTTTTAAAATGCAAACGTTATTAAATTACGCAGTGCAGGATTTACAATTTTTGTTTCGTCGGAGAAAGAGAGCCATTTTCCCCGCTGCAAAGTTTTAAGTTATAAATCATGCTGAGCTTAAAAAATGTTAAGTTATATTTTTTTATATCGTTATAATAAATAGGGCGAGGGCAATGCTAATTCTTTTTGCTGCTTTTATGCCGATGACCGATATCCAAATCTTTTATGATATTACTGTTTCAGTTGCAATTGTTGACTTCTCTTTTGACATAAAATGATGTGACAGTTATTGTAATCAAATGATCTTACAAATTAAATTGCACCCAAAATGCAACCGTTTGTTTCATATTCACTGAATGTAAAAATGTGGAGTACTTCCAGGAGAGTTACGATCCTCCGATTCCCAGTACTTTCTGCCTTGTCGAACCCGCTGTTCAGGACGCCGACGCTGAGGCCGTTTCCGTGGCGCGTTTTGATCACGCAAAATGTTTTCTTCGTCGCTGTTGTAAACGTTATGATCTTCCTCCGCTGCGTCTCTGTCATGCGAGCTTGAGTGGGAGGAACCGTCGAGGCTGATGTAGGCTTGGTCACTGGTGCTCGGAATTAATGACCGTTTATGTTCCCTTGAAGTGGAGTTAATAATCAAATCCTTCAGTTCGTCATATCTTTTCTTTTGTTCTTGGATAATAAACTGCGTCTGCGCGTGCATGTTTTTCCGTAGTTCTTCAATAAGTTTTTGATGATCAGAAAGGATTTTTTCCGTTTTTGCTCGCTCTACTTTTTGTTTCTGCAGTTCTTGCGTCACCTTGTCGTGTCTTTTTTGAAATTCCTCAAGCTGCGACTTCATATCATCGTCGGTGTGAGTGGACGAAGATTCACCTACTGACGGGAAAGTTCCAGGCGCAGCCGGAAGTGCCAGCTGAGATTCCGGAAGTAGTTCGGTTGTACCAAACTCTCGTTCTGCATAGAGCCTCTTTTTAAGTTCGGCTGCTACAGAATCGATAGGTTGCGCCCTTTGTCGCGCCTTACTCACTCGCTCTAAAACTGATCTTAGTTCTTCCTCCGATCTTTTTTGCTCATCCTCGTACTGAATCTCCGCGAGCTTTCTAACCAGAATTTCCACATCCTTCTTGAGCCTCTGCTTGATTCGCCGTTGAACTAAATCCCTTTGCTCTGCCAGCGGACTCCAGTCACTTTCCTCTTCATATTCTGAACTTGTGCCATCTCTCTTTTTAACGTTTTTCTCATGTTCTTGAGTAAGTTGAGGGAGCGAGCGTTGATGCTCCTGTTTGTTTGCTCTAATTTTTGTAGCTTTTTTATTCACATCTTTTTGACTCCCTTGGGCTTGGTCATCGACTAAGGAGGAAGTGCGTGACGAAGCGTTACTTTCTTCAGCGGTAACGCTCGAATCAATATCTACTCCGAATGACTTCAAACCACGTCTCTGTTTCATCATCCGCGTGGAGGCTACCTTGAATTTTCGATTTGACATTTCTGGTGTAGTGTCGCTCAATTTTAGCTGTTCTTTCTTCAGCATTTCCTCGTGTTCCTTCTCAATCTGTCTTTCCGCTCGTTCTTCTGTGGGTTTGAGATAATAAAAAAAGGATTGTTACATTTTCATGAAAGAACTTTCTAGCTCACACTGGAGTTTATGAAACCTCAAAACAAAAAGAAAAGATAAGAACTATCTGACTTAAATTGAAACAAAATAAAAGACAAACCGAGAAAGGTCCATGGACTTCATGGCGAGATTTACCAGAAAGACAAAAGATGTTGTAAACGCAATATTTCGGTTTACTAATAAACATTATTAAGCGAGATAAAATATGAAATATAAAAGAACAATGCGAGATATAAATACAGAACATGGAACAAAAGTTATTAATAAGAATAACTCTCTACTGACTTAAGATGACACAAAATCAAATATGAGTTACGGTATGTTAAAATATTTCTTTGCAAAAAGAAAAATAAAAATGTTTTGGTTCCTTTATTTACACACTTTTAATAACAGCCAATAGGAAAGCCAGAGAAAGGTTCAATCTTTGGCTTTAAGTGGCATAAATACAAAACCCACGCCCCTTTTGAGGAGTTGACATTAGGGATTTGTTATTAAGCGCGAAGATCACAACATTAATAAAAATTTCGGCCCATTCATTCTTTTTTTCTTGAAGAGTATAAAAATGATTGGTGTTATTCATTCTTACTTTTGAACCAGTTCATGAAACCCTATAAAGTGACCATTCATTTTCTTTGTCTTGAAGAGTAGAAATAATTGTTGTTATTAAATTTTCAATGTCGATTATTGCGTTTCTAGCGTTTTGATTGGTTCACTCAAAATCGGTTATCAGCTCATATACCGAATGGCCATATATAGAAACTAACTGTGTGAAGTGTTGCCAAGCTGAAAAATGTCAGAATAAAATTTTGTTGTCATTTTCAAAGTATCGAAGGGTTCGGAAAGCTCATGAAATTTAATAAAACAATTATTCCATTCGCGCTTGTTGGATATAGCCAAATAGCGCCTCGTTGGCTATTTACCACCTAATATCCAACGCGCACTCTTGGCATAATTGTTTAAATTATATTCATTCTAACTTTTGAACCAGTTGACGAAACCCTGTAAAACGGCCATTCATTTCGTTTGTCTTGAAGAGTAGAAATGGTTGGTGTTATTCGTTCTAACGTTTGAGCCAGTTGACAAAATCCTAAGAAATTGGCCATAAATTCATTTTGTTTGTGTCTGTAAGTATATAACCTTAAAATGTGATTGTGTTTACAAGGTCGGAAGTTGTTATTTTTTACAAATTGCAGCATGTTGCTTCTATTTGGAAACAGGCAGGGATCTTGGTCGCAGTAGAAACTAAATGCAGGTTGATAAGTAATTGCATTCTTTCTTTTCCATAAAATTAAATGCAATTTGTACAATAGATTGCTTCATTGTTTCACTCCTCTAAATTGCCAGGTGAAAAGGAAGATAAAATTTTCATTTTAGCACTGCTGTATTTGTACAATTTTGCTTATACTGCAGGTTTCCGTTAAGGATTTTTTTAATGTCCAGGTGACCGCATTTACTAATTTTTGTTGTTATGTAAATAATGTTGATGGGGCAATTATTCAAGTACTCTTTCTCGAACTATAGAAAGTTTAGGAGGGCTAGCCAAACTCTGCAGGGTTTTTTTCACAAAATTAGAATATTGAAATTTTTGACAAATTTTAACCCCATCTTCCTAAGTGTTAACATTTATTTACAAATTTTACGCGAAATGTTTTTTCATAATTAAGTTTTGTTTCACGAAAACTTTTACTTTAATGACGAACATCAGTAAATTGTCATTAATATTTGAACACAGCAGCTGAACTGAAATATGCTTGCTCTTAAGATTTGTTGTTACTAAAACAAAACTTACTAAGACCGTTTTTTGCTTATCTTTTCTCTTTGATTCCTATGTGTTTTAGAAAAATTCGTGTAGCGGTTTGAAATTTGAAGAAATGCAGTTTTTAGTAATAGTGCGCGTTTTCTAAAATACAGTGAAATGATTATTAA
>JAOBAY020079222.1:0-11008 GCA_025331085.2 Zoanthus sociatus
AATCCACCTAAAACATTTTTTAACGCTTGTTCATTCTGACTCAAATAGGCTACAGCTCCTATCGTTTCTGGAACAACCACAAAACGATACGAATGCTTTAAGTTACACTGTTTTAAAAGCGAATAAAGCAAAATCCCAAACGTCCCCAAACCCTCCCAAGACATCCCAAGCCTCTAGCCAGCGGGAGGCGAAGTTCGAAGCCGAGCCCTGCGACCTCGCCAAGTGCGAGGCCTGCAGAATTGCGTTCGTGTGCGTTTCGTTCGATATGGTTTTCTGATGATGTTGTACACCGTGGCGGCCTGAAATGAAACTGTTGTGGCGCTTGTAAAGGCTTGTAGAAGGAGATTTTTTGCAACACAACCAGGAGCTCCTGGGGCAGCTGAAGCTGCTCTTGTTCTCAGGCCGGGCTTCGGTGCTGTCTAGGGCAAATCAGGGTTTTGAGGCATGGAGCTTGGGGACAACGAGTTTCCAAACTTCGCTTTTTTCGGTTTGCTTTTGCTTTTGGGAGTTTGGCAGCTGCATGGACGTACTTCGGTGGTCCGGGCAACCGTGCCGCCGCGCCGCCCTCGATGATCCTTGAGATCGCTCACCGGAGTCCACAGCATGGAAGGCTCTGGCTGCAAACCCGAATCTTGCTCGGGAACAGCGATGATGATTCTCTCCCTCTTATCCTTTTAGTGCTGCTGCTCCTGCCTTCTCCTCCTCCTTCCTCCCGTCCTTCCTGGGAGTAATTGTAGTGTCAAGCGGATGAGTCTTTGACTCCTCCTGGGCGGTACAATAATCTATCGTAGGTTAGCTCCCAGCAAACGCTAATACTCATTTATCTTGTACCCCCGAAGGATGGAAAGCTGAGTTGGCTTAGGCGGAAAAGAAGGTCACACAAAAAGCAAATATGTTCGAATCTCGGCAGGTTAGAATGGACTTTTTCATTTTTTGTTTTGTTTTTAAGCTTGCAATTGCATTTTACTTTTGTAGATTTTGTTTCTCATTTTTTACCTCTCTTAATTTTTAAAATTGTCCGGTAGGAAGTGTTAAATTTACTCGTAGTTACAATTAATAATCTTAAGTAGAATACACACGCGAAGGATATCGTAAATAAAGCAGCAAAGCAACCTTATTTTCGAAAGCAACTTGAGTAAGCAAAAGTTTCTAAAAGCTGAATTATTTAATTCAATCGCGTCAATAATTTCACCTTTTCTTAGTAGATTTATCCATTAGTAAGTATAATCTATATCTATCTAATAAAATCTTTACTGTTTAATAGTTGTATATATTTCTATATATATTATAAATATATTTGTATCAAGGAGGCTGGCAATCCAAGGATGAAGTCACTAGCTAGTAGATTCCATAGGATACACAACGCTTTGCTTTCAAATGGTTTAGATGTGAATATACAAATAGCGACCGCGAACTACTAACTGTTTCTTTTTTAGAATGGAAAAAACAAATATATGCCGTGAGTGGGAATCGAATGTGCGCCCCTGGTTACTAGTCAGCACAACAGCCCTGCTGGCAACAGAGCAATCATTGAGATTTAGTAATTAGCCATGCAAATGGTAAGACTTTCACGTCTTCTGGGATAGGGGCATTAAACCGTAGGCCCTGGCAGACGTCTGTGTTTATGAGTGTGTGTGTGTGTGTGTGTGTGTGTGTCTGTCTGTCTGTCTGTCTGTCGTGTGAAAGGTCTCAGTCCACCTTAAAGTGGTAAAGATGGTGTCCCCAAACAGTAGGCCTTTGGGCAGCTAGAAGACTTGACACCTTAATAAAATTATCATTATCATTATTATTATTACTATTATTATTACTATTATTATTATTATTTTGCATTTGCAGTTTAAGATGTTAAAAACTGGAGTGTTATTTCCTCTCCATCAAGTCTGAGACTTCAGACGGAGAGGAACTTACGCAGAATGTGGGCACTTCCAAGCACAGCTGTTTTCTGGATAGTGCCGATGGCATATTTGATGTTCAATTGGTCGAGGAAGTTCAGGAGTTTCTTGGGTACCGTTCCCAGGGCTCCAACTATTATTATTATCATTATTATTATTATTATTATTATTATTATTATTATTATTATTATTATTATTATTATTATATGGGGTTCCCCGGCGTTTTTTACATTCAGGAACAAGACAAACATCGGATTATTTTAGAATGATTGACCGGCTACCAGCTAATAACAAATAATACTTTTGTAACATTTGGATCCTACTAGCTAGCGACTGCATTGTTGGATTGCCAGCCTCGTTGATAGAAGAATTATGCCAGCATCGCACGCTGTATATGTGTTTTACTTGTCATATTCAATTCAGCTTTTTTTCTGCAACGTATTCACCAATAAATCATTCTATCCTATCTGTTCCTAGGTGTTCCTAAAAATACAATGAGACCGCAAGAAACTAGAAAATTTGCTAATGAATTCACAATACCTGATAAAGGAGGGCCAATAAAAACCGCAAATGATAGCAAGAAAGTGGAAAGGCCCGTTGCCGAATTTCTTTTAACACGTTTGCTGAAACATTTCAAAACACAGACAAAAAAACAAGTGACGAGTCCTCCATCTCCAGCACCAAACAGAACAGCAAAAACCACCATCAGTCTATAGCTTGTTAAAACTGGCAACACCAGAAAAGAAATTCCCAAAACTGCTATCGCTGTTTGCAGTAGGAACAAAGCTTTAACTTTCTCGGTTCGACAAAGTAAACCACTTGCAAGACGTACGACTACACTTGTCACTCCCATAAACAAATAAAGCCTTGCAAAATCTTTTTCTGCAACACCAATGTCCTTAGCGTGTTGGGCCTGGGGTAAAATATTCAATGGAATTAGTACATAAATAGGTCAAACCACTGCACTGCAGTGAGGCGTACTTAATTATTCGTACAATTTATACATAAGAATCTCACCAATTTTCTATTAGTTCATTCCTAGCCCCAGCACGGAAATGATCCCCATAAGCAGAGTTTAGCAACGGTTTTAAAATGCATGACACCTGCAATCTATATACGAGTTGCATCGATCTTAACTTGTCGTTACAAAAGCCAGGACGTCATTTATCTCCAGTTGCCAGCCATGTAACTATTCAGTCCTAGTTCTGACCATTGTTGAAGAAAATGTTTATTTGCTGTTCTGTTTGGGCTCTAAAAACGAATTCAAGACAAGAAGTGAAATACGAGATAGTTTATTTATGACCAAAATTGCTAAAATCTCTACCCTATTTATGACCAAAACCGCTGAAAACCTCCATAGCCTTTGGGGCCGTACATACCTATATAGCCCATATAGCGGAGTAAACCTTTCCCCCACCCCTCCATGTCCCTCTCCCCCTTCCCTCCCCACCCTTCCGAGCTAGCGACCTAGTGAGGAAAACTGAATTAATCAATTTGGACGCTATCTCGATTAACTTGTGAATTTAAAATGCCACTCCTCTTTTTGTCTCTATCCACTATTTTTTTTTATGTTATAGCCCTTTAGTTTCTGCACAGCAGATCTAGATTATCAATTAATCGCTGCACAACCAAGATATCTCGAGACTACAACAGATGGCACACAAGGTAAATCCGATTTTTCTGTTCTTTGCATTGTTAACCGCAAAAATATCATTTTCGATCTCTTTTTGCAGGACGTTTGAGTATTAACCATAACTAGTACTTTTGAAGTTTCTAAAGAGAAGAAGTTTTAAGACATTACCTTGAAAGCATTTGTTTCTTCTAAAGTTATCGTAAAAACAAACAAAGAAACAATCTTCTGCAGTGCGTTTGAAGAGAAAAACTCCTATATATAACCCCCCACAAAACAAAGCCGCGGAGGTTATGTTTGGTATGATAATAAATACAATTTAATGTTGGTAATTGCAATGTCTACACTGTAGTATCGAGAACTGCAATTACTTGAGACCCGCTTGTTTTTTTCAAACCCAAATTTTTGTCCATTTATAACCCCCTCCCCCGAAACCCAATCTAAAAATGCAACAAAAATGTTCTTTTGAAAACATGATTTATGCACCTAATTTTTAATATAAATCCATTTAGAAGAGTTCCTCTCACCAAATTTACTTGTCCATTAGCTTTTGCAAAATAAGCAAAACCCGCAGCCAGCGTGACAAGTATCCATCTGTGATTGGTCCATACAGAACAATCAAACATTCGCCTTTTGTGTTCATTCTCTGCAACAAGCTCTGTTTGGCATCTATTTTCATCTTTATGCTCGCCCTGCTTCGGTCCGTAAACACAGGTTAGAATGAAAAGGACAGCTACCATCCCAGCCAGGATTCGAAATAGATTTCGCCATCCAAACTCTGAAAGTAAAACCTCGAAACTTGGGCTGAGTACAAGATTTCCACAACCTACTCCACCAATAACAATGCCGACAGCCAGCGGTTGCCATTTTTTGAAAAACTTTGTTACAACAACAAAGTTAGTTAGAATAATGAAACCACTTCCGCAACCGAATAAACCACCATAACTAAAGTATATGAACTCCAGATCCTTGGCAAATGACGTCACTAACAATCCTGCCGAACACAGCACTACTCCTAGAATTACTGTTATTCGACAACCAAATCTGTTATTCAGAAGTCCTGCGACTGGTGCCATAACATTTAACACTGCAGTAGAAATGGAAGCAATCCAAGCTGTCAAAAAATAATAATATTGGCATAAAATGTTATTTTTTTAATATTAGAAGTATAGGAACATCAGAACGTTAGATAAACATGTACTTAGCGACAAGAGAGGCTGAAGGGTAAGAGATTTCGGTTTTATTCTTAGGGTAATCCGTCGTAAGTTATTTTTAGACATGGTACATGGTCAATGTAATAAGGCTGGAGGCTAACCCAGCTCTTCCGCGGATATTACTGGTGCGCTGCGTGGACTATTCACAAAATGACCTGAGATGAAATGACATGAATTTTAGAGCAAAGTTCTTTAATATTCTAGGTTTTCTCAACGATTCCGAACTATTCCTTCACGTCTTTTGCACGAAAACCTCCACGCAACAAGCAAGTACAACATCCGCGGAAGAGCTGGTTACTATGCCTAGAAATAATTTAAGAGTGATTACACTGGGAACAAGACCTGTCGGAGGATTCAGTCTTTTATTTTAACCTCTCTTGTTTTAAAAGATTGTTAGATAAGCCTAGGGGCCAGGGTGAAACGTCGATCTTAGCATGCGTCGAACGAAATTACACCTTTATGCACAAGATAAGTTCGACGTTTGTCCCAATTACGATCGACTGATTGAATTTCGATCGACCCAGTCGTTCTAATCGACGTGCGGTGCCGGTTAGAACGGCATAAGATCGACTGTGGGTCAAACGTCCAAGTTATTATGTGTTGAACTAAATTCATAAATTATATGATAAAGTGAGATAATTTATGTTTTACTGAATTCCTGTTGACTGAATTCCGGTCGAGCGAATTAAGACCATTAGTTCGACGTTTGACTCAACAGTCGAACGTAGTTAATTTTGGTCGACCAAAAGTGTAATTTCGTTCGACGCATGCTAAGATCGACTTTTAACCCGGGCCTTAGATAAATATGTAGAATGATCTCCTCAAAACACAAACGATCAGCCGTTATTTTCAATGCCTTACCTTTTTGTTTTGGTTTCTCGTTTCAAACCACTCACAGGAATAAGAACAAAAATAAGAACAATTTAAAGTTGAACCAGCCAAAAAATTAAGACCAATGAGGAGCCTCGGCACAATTTACTGGTTGTTATAAGAAAAGCGTGCAGCCATTGAAGTGAACAGGAGGTTAATTCCTTGCTTTATTGTTTGACAAACTACGATTTGCTACAGGGCACTGCGCTTCGTTTTTCGAGCTTGTGTTAATTTCAGCCATGCACTTTCCTTTTGAAACAAAGACTGATTTTTGCCGTGTGAAGATTTTATATAACTAAATGAAAATTACATAGTCCCTTGGCAAGGCGAGTTTCTTTTTCTAGTGGTAAAAAAAGTGTTTATGTTTCAACTCGTTCGCTGCGCTCACTCAAAAAGGGTCCGTGCACGGATCGATAAGACTTCGTATCTTCGCGAGACTATGTAACATATTGTATGCATCTTTCTTTTTTAGTATAGAAGAAAGTACTTTTTTACTTAAAAGTAGAGGTAAATTAAATCCACGATCCATAGTTTTCGCTACGTGGTGTGCACACTTCAAGTTATAGGTTTTATCATGGCACAGTTGGGATTACATGTGAGTGGTAATAAATGAAATATTGATCATCACATGCGTTCTATTCCCGATTAGGACTAAAACGTTTTCTCTCTGAAAGGAATAAGAATAAAAGTTTTCTTTATTTCATGGAGTAATGTATTCTTGAAACAACTAACCAAGAACACTCAGATTGAGATTCGCTTGAAAAAACAAATTCAAAGTTGAAGTTATTGCCTATTGGACAGAAAGTTCCGGTGTTTTATTTGTACACAGATAGATTTTAAAGTTTTTGAATTCATTATAATAACGCTATTAGCAAACTGCTATCATTATTTTGCTCAAAAAGTCCAATATTTAAAAGTTTTTAAACTTAAAAGTTACTTTGAACTAAATAGCCACTTTGAAAAAAAATCATGAAAAAGAATACATTTTTTATAGTTACAAAAATGGGTAAACTAAGGAAAAGTAAATACAGAACAACCGAGCTATAGTAAACATTTCGCTAATAGAAACAAATGTTAGTTTTTTCCAATATGTTGCTAGAGTTATCTTTCAAAATTTTAATGATAATATACTTTCTGAAATTTTGTGTGCATGTCCCGTAAGAATGGAAATGACACAGTTTTTTTCGGTTTAATGGTTCAGTGCTTCCAAAAATTTGTCCGTTTCTAATTTTGTTTCTGATCGCTGGTACAGCCAGTTACTCTATTCCATGTATATACAAAACAACTTGGAAACAAAACTTTTGTACGCCACCTGCAACCGCCAATACTCAAATATTTGGTCAAAGTTGAAGAGCTGCATATTGACCAAGTATATATAAGTTTCAGTGTCTAAGCTACTGAATTTAATAAAAAGCCAAGATAGATCGAGTTTTCATTCTCAGTTTGAAAGCAAAATTTTCATAAACACATTCAAGGCAGTGCGCAGTAATTATACATAATCTTTGTGCGTGGCTTTTGTGCTAAGATATTAACATATGTTTGTGTAATCTTTTAAAAAAACAAAACAAATTACCTTTAACAAGAAACTGTTTTTAGTTTTCCGTTCAAAAAAGCTAAACAATTTTAGTTGAATTTAGGAATTGCTTTTGTTCCTTTATAGCAAAGAACAGAGAAGGAGAGAGCTTTTCAAGGCTGCGAAATTTTTTAGCTTCGGTTCAAAACAGACTTGACAACAGAAATACTGTCTTTTGTTCAGAGCAAGTTTGTTTGGCAAGTGATTGTTGTTGGAATGAATACCTTATTATGCCAAGTTTAAAAACTTCTCGAGCTGAGCTATCAAATCGGCCAAATGAAGAAATTATCTCGGCTATATCATTGTTGTTTGTGTTTCACTTGTCCATTAATACTAGTACAATTTCCAAATAAAATAAAGTTTTTAAGAATGAGAACTAGCGATTAACCATCGCGCGGCTAGCTGTTTTAAAAGTAATAGTCGTAAAGCAAAATGTCGAACACTAAATAAAAACTTTGCTCAAAACGGCTATGACTTCCACAGGAAACATTTTGTTGAGGGATTGAAAGAGTTTAACCACACCGAGTAACGAGTTCGTTAACGATTGACTTGCAAAACAAAAAGCACTTGCACTGAAAGTTGATAGCCGTTCCGGATCCGTAATAAAAAATGTATGTTTAGCCGCAGTTAACAAAATTTTTGGCAGAACTGAAATCACACTCCAAGAGATTATGTCGTTTGCCATATGGTATGAATGAACCTCATTTAAAAATATTCAACAAATTTTACCATGCAAATTTACCTCCCATGCATGTAAATGTTAAATAAAATATTGATAATTAGATTGCAATGTTGTCGAATCGTGGTTTGTTCAAACAAAAGGCAAATAAAAATTGTTTTTACTTTAAAAATCATTTTTCGCCGGCATTGCATAACTACTATTCCACAAATGACAAAACTAACTTTTGACAACTGCTCGATAGATCGAATAAAATGAAATCTTATGGTTACCGTATCAATTTGACTTTATTTACTTACCAAAGACCGTTCGGCTTTCCAGTACTCGAGCGGCACTGTCCAAACCTGATGGTGGTAAATTTTGACTGACGTTTTGCTGTAGAGCAATTTGGACGCCAGCTTTCCAGTCCCAATGTTACTAGGTAACTTTGCGCGTCATACTAGATTTCAAGCAACCTGTAAAAATGACCGGCTTTCAAGAACAAGTCTTTCAAAATGAAATTCTCTCGGCCAGCCTCGACAGAGCGGCAATTAAGCCGACTGGACAAAAAATGAAACAGTATTTAACTATAATAACCATCTTGTAAAAACGTTAAAACCTTAAGGCATTATAAAAATGTCCGAGGCTTAGAGAACGACAAGAAATTTTGACTTTTGAGCTTAACAAAACTGACAAAATTTTAAGGAAATATATGTGTTTCTTTTTTATTTTGAGAAAGTCTGATTTTTGAGACGAATGTTTTTTCAGTCAGTTTGAGGAATTCATTCATAATTAAATAGATGATTTAAAATAGTTTTTTTATACATGAAATCTACTGAGTCGGTCCCGAGACGGAAAAACGTTTTGCTCTACTAGGTTAATCGGTAACATACGGGTCAAGCAAAGCGAGTATCGTATACCTGACGTTTATTATCTAAGAATTGTATGGTACGACACGGCCGCAAACAAGTCAATAAGCAGCTGGAGTCATCCCTGATGATAAAACCTTTTGAGCTCGTACATGGATCCAACACGTTCTTATGCAGCTGGTAAATGATTTTCTGCAACTTCGGGAATTTTTTAGCGTAAGAACTTCTTATTTTGGGTCGAGACCAAATACTGTTCTTAAATATTTTGGGCTTTTTAATAGCCGTTATGATTTCTTGAAATATACATAACAAAACATATTTGGTATCAATATCTCAACTGGTCATAGCCATTCTTTATCAGGTTTAAACTTGTAATGATCCTAACGAAATATTGTATCAACGGCCCAAACTCACTCACGCTGTAAGGTCAGTCATTGCAAGTGTTTTGGACAAAAATATTTTACTTATTTTGTCCTTAACTTTTGAGCAAATCCTCATACCGTCGGGTCTTGTAAAAAGCATGTAATTAGTAGAAATTGCCTGCTCGGACGGTCTTTGCAGTCTCATGACTCATGTCCTATAGATTTTGTTACTTGAGAAGTATTACTTTTAAATTGTTTAACTTTAATTAGTGTTCATTTAGGCGAAATCACAAACTAATTTTAAAAAAGCAAAACAAAAAGTTGAAAGAAAAAATAATTTAGGACGGGCAGCTTAGACAAAAAGAATAAAAAGAAAACGGAAGAAAAGAGCTGAACTTTTCTTTACACCAGTTTTAAAAAAGGATAAATTTTACACCGTAGTGAAAAGAATTTTATATACTGACGTTTCGGACTGGAGTCCTTCGTCGGAGTGATTATGGCAGCGTTTACACGTATGTAGACGGCTATATTTTTATCCGTTTTCGACCGTTTACACGTAAACGCATAGTTGGCGTTTTCGAAATAGCCGGCTAAATTCATCGTTTTCGGCGTTTACGTGTAAACACTTGGCCTAAACGGATACAGAAATGTACGTTTACAAGAATAGCCGGCTACGTGTAAACGCTGCCTATACTAACCTTTAAATTTGCGCTGAAATATACGTTTACACAATAGATATAGATACTTCTTTTTACGGCTGGTTTAAAGTTGCTTTATCCGGCAACGTTTTTTAATTTGCCGAAAAACTGATTTTAAGAAAAACGGAAAACTTGTTAAAAACGAACTTAAGGCATCTACAACATTCTATGACCTACAATATTCTATAAGCTACAATGTTGTATAATATATATACCATCTACAAACCGTTTTACTTAGTAATTGAAAATTAAGAGTTTATGACAAATACAGAAATTTAGCTCCTCAGTAATATCTAAACTACACCGAATATCATTATACCATATAACTACTAAATTTTCTATTTTAGCTGCAAGGGCGTAGCCAGCGGGGACTAAGGGCTCCAGGGGTTTCGGAGCTTCCCTCTCCCCCCCTTGGTTTTTCATTGTGTCAATTTATAGAGCGACCTTACTGCAAGACTTATCCGGCTGACCAAACAGATTTGGTGATTTGCAACTCTCCTTCTTAAAACTGCTGGTTACGCCCCCGAGCTGGAACATGAAGGACTGGCTATAGCCTATAAACTAAAACCCCATTTACACTACAGAAAAAAAACCGGCAAGACAAGAATAAAATAATGTTGGCAACGATAAAAATGTAATTTCATCGAGGCAAGGATGAATTCGGCTGTGTAAACTGCGATTACGTTGCCGATTCATTTTGGGTTTTAGGACAACGTCCGGATCGACGTTGTCCCCAACCGTCTTTGCCTCTCCAAATAGTTAAGACTACCCTTCTCAACATTCATCCTTACCTAACTGTTTCTTGTTTATGTGAATAGTTTATATCTAATCAAAGCATATAGCCCTGTCGGTGCACAATCAAATCTTCTTGCCTTACTTTTCTAATAAGCTTGTGGTGCGACATCCATATTAAATTTTAGCGAGCTGCTCGCGCACGATTTGCTAACGTGCTAGTCTAGCAATACATGATGTCATTAAGTGTTCTGCACGTGACAATTAGAGTGGCGTCATAAATTCAAAAAAATTAAAATAAGAAATTCCAACAAAATAAAAAACTTTGACTTATAAATGCGCATTGATTTAAATGCAAGAGTGAAACAAAATATTCAACATTTGTATAACGTAAACATGTTTTGGTTATTAAGAGCGTCTGTCTGTAAAAATCGAGAAGTGGCGGCACGGCTTCAAAAATCGAAATTCTTGATACTTTGCCTGAATGACACTTATGGGGAACTATTTTCG